>JASAND010002872.1:0-17308 GCA_030248195.1 Trissonchulus latispiculum
TGAAGTTTTGCTGCATCATTGTGCCAGGTTTCATATGTTTACAAGACAAAATTTTAAAAATTTTAAAATACTTAATGAAATTGCAATTTAACCCCAAAAACAACTTAAATAATGATAAACAATGACATTTACAAGTGTTTTGGTATATTGACAGTTGTCTGGGTGCCGTTTTTGTTGCGACATCCGATCATTTCGTGGGTTCAGGAGCCTTGACGTAAAATGCATCTGACTATGTCCAATAAGCAGCTTTCTACTGAAAACAAAGTGCACCATATTGTTTAGCATGACCAAATATGTACAAACAACCTTTAATGTGTAACAATTAGTGTCCAGCGGATCACCTGGGATGATTTTTAGTACCATGTTTTCCCCCCGCCGGTGTGTTTTTCCCCAAAATGCGGGGAGAAAAAACACAGACAAAATCGATTATTGCTACTTATATACAAGGGATCAGGCGGATTTCTGTACATGAATCGATAGAACTAAGAGCGATATACACCATGGTACAAACGCAAGCTCTCTCAGCCTTAAGTCTAAAAAGTTACAGCCTTAGTTCCGTATATGTGTTTTTCCCCGCCCTGACTATATGTATCGATAGCGCACAATCAGGACATTTCATATGCACAATATGGGTTTCCTAGGATTTTTCTTTAGTGAGTATATATATACATAGCAAATTCTAAATAGCGTCATTTTTTTGCAAAACTTTGCAAAATGAAGTGAAAAAAAATTTTTCACTTTGTTTTTGAGGTGCAGGCCCCCTTGAAAATTTCAGTTCAAGGTACAAACAATCCCCTCAAAGTTTTCTGGGTACAACAAGTCACCCCCGCACCCGACCCTATGTTAGTGTTTGGTCGTAACGATGTTTTATGCTCCTGTATATATATGCATAACTTATTTTATGATGTTTATTGTTTAGGAAGAACTGCGGCGTATTGGCGTACCTCCACATCGACTTACCCCTCTCAAAGACAATTGGATGAAACTGTTTGTTCCCATCGTTCAGCACCTACAACTCCAAGTCAGATTTAATATGAAAAGTCGACAAGTTGAGATCAGGGTAATACTGTGCTGTCGAGTAATTACTTGCCAGCTTACCAGCTTTTTATTTGTAGTTGAAAAGCCTTTTTATTTGGATGTCGCTCGTTAAGTTCGTGAATGCAATTCGAAATAAGGCACCACGTAGGTACATTTGGGCAAAAAAGTCAGGTTTTTTATAATGTATCTACGGTACATTTCACGGAAAGAGTGCCAGTTGGAGAAGTTTTAACAATTGGAGAAATATCGCCAACATTGGTGATTTTCGCCAAAGTTGAAGTAAAGTCCAAACAGAATTGGCGAAAAGCCATTGTAAAAACCTTTTTCCTGAATAATTTCATACTTTTTCGCCAATATTGGCGAAAAGTCCGGACTGACTGGGCAAATTATATTTCACGAGCCAAATCTTAATAAGTGAGAATGAATAATAATTAGGTGCAGGTGTCGCTTTAAGGATTCTATTCTGTATGCAAGTGGATGAAACTCTCCAAATATACGTATATAATTTTGGTGCTCTTTAAGGCACAGTCCCTCATTTTCTGGTGAAAAGATAAGAAATTTTTAGTTTTTGCCATTATGCTGAGCTCTCAGCACGTACTCGATACATTGGTTTGGTTATCATGGCTAGAAAGAGGGCACCAAAGTGAACATTTTTGTTTTACGTACAACCCTTAGCTATGTCCAGTGTTTTTCCAAAAATGTGTTTTTGGCTTATGTGTAACGTTACACTTCTCCCCAAATTTTTTTGCTTTTTTTCAGAAAAAGTGTGTAACTTCCCAAAAATTCCTGATTTTATACTCGCGTTTTGCTTGTATATAATTTTATTGGTAAGATTATATTCAAGCGGGATAAAACCCACTCGCCAATGCGGGAAAAACCCACCTCCCAGGGCTTGTCGGTATGAGCTATATAGGATTTTAATAGCCTATCTTGAAGAGCGTCCAAAATAACCCTAGAGCTGTATTATTGTCGCTCCCGCTGCTTTGCTTGCAAATTTGTTGGGACTTAGAAATTCTCGAAAATTTTGGTCCGGCCAAGTGCCGAAATTTGCTTGAACTAGAAAGGAAAGGAACTGGAAACTGGAACTGGAAAGACTTAGACCAAAGCGAATTGTATATATGTGTAGGGCATCTGTTAGGCTTCATGATGATAATATATGCCACACTGCTCTAACCCCTCCGGTGCGACCTGGGGGTGACCTGGAGTTGGCGGGAAAAAACCCACATGCGGGAAAAACCCACTGTTCAAAATTGAATATTTTTCTAAGCATGGCAGGAGAGGTCAAGTTAACCTGGGTTCGTTCTCTTGTGGGTGCTCCAGGGGGTCAAAATCAGACGTGGTGTCATTTCAAGCCAAAATTTTAATTTTTGCAAAAAATACTTATTTTTGACCTAAAATGGGTCTAGTTTGGCTCTAAATAAAAGAAAAACGCATGTTCTAACACAATAGGATACTTAAACTGCCGAAAATAAGAAATTTTTAAAAATTTCCAAAATTGTTTATGTGTTAAAGATACAAAATTTTCAAAAGTCACTATGACCTCAATTTTTCAACAAAAACTAATATATCGACGGGTATATATATGGCAAAACAGCAAAATATATTATATTTTGATGTAGTTATACTAAAAACAACCCGCTCTTTCATTGGGAACGTTTAGATATGCTCCTGGCAACTTTGCAATAAATTTTCGGGTGGATTTTCCCCGTATATGGGTATGGGTTTTTACCCGCACTGGGTTTTCCCCCCGCCATTTTGGGACAATTTTTCTCACTAAGGGCGACCCTAGAGAGGTGTTCTATAGCTCATAAGAAAGCTTACGACTAGGCCTAGCTGCCTGTATTGTCGGTATTTCAATATCTCAAACCAGTGAAAAGTCTGGCTTATTTTTATGCCAAAATTTATGGGGGGGTGGTGACATTGGGGGCTCAAAGTTGCCCCCCATCGATGGGGGGCTCACCAAAAGTGGGGGTGGGCATGCTTTTGAAAACAAATTGCAATTTTTACGTTTTTTGTGTAAAAATTGCCAAAAATTGCTAAAATGACTAAGTTTAGGTGTATTTCACGCTAAAATAGCGAAAATTTCGTTAAAATTCCGGCAAAGCCGGAAAAAATGTTTGAATTAATTTAGGGTAAAAATGGTGAAATCTGGCAATTTTTTGATTTATGGGGGGGGGGAGGTTGCCAAGTGTTCCCCCCCCCAGTAAAAATAAGCCAGAAAGTTCTGGCTAAAAATCTGAAAAGTGGGTTTTTTCCCTCTTGACTATAGTCAAGCGGGGAAAAAAACCCACTCGCCAATGCGGGAAAAAACCCACCCCCAGTGTGGGCTTACCGGTATGAGCTATCTAGGTTTTTAATAGCCTATCTTGAAGAGCATCCAAAATAACCCTGGAGGGTGTATTATGGTAGCTCCCACTGCTTCCCTGAAAATTTTTTGGGACTTTGAAATTTTTGGAAATTTTGGTCCGACCAAGTGCCGAAATTTGGCAAACTTTGCCGGGCCACCCTGAACTACTGGAAAGACTTCGACCAAAGCGGATTATATGTACCTGTAGGGCATCTGTTGCGCTTCATGATGATATATGTCACACTGCTCTGACCCCTCCGGTGCGACCTGGGGGTGACCTGGAGTTGGCGGGAAAAAAAACCCACGGCGGGAAAAAAACCCACTTTTCAAAATTAATTTTTTTTCTAACCATTGACCGGAAAGGTCAAACCAATACATACATTTGTTTAATAGAGCCTATAGATTAAATTGGTATAGGTTTTACCTGGGTTCGTACTGTTATGAGTGGTCCAGGGGGTCTAAATCGGACACGGTGCCATTTCAAGCCAAAATTTCAATTTTGACCAAAAATGCTTATTTTTGTCTTAAAATGGGTCTAGTTTGGCTCTAAATACAAGAAAAACACGTTTTCTACACGATAGGATGCTTAAACTGCCGAAAATAAACAATTTTAAAAATTTCCAAAATTTGCCTATGTTTATGTGTTAAAGATACAACATTTTCAAATGACCATATGACCTCAATTTTAGTACAAAAACTAATAGATTTTGATGCAGTTGTACTAAAAACAACCTGCTCTTTCATTTGGAATGGTTAGAAATGCTCCTGGCAGCTTGCCAAAAAATTTTTGGGGTGGGTTTTTTTCCCGCATATGGGTTTTTTTCCCGCATTGGGTTTTTTTCCCGCCAGTTTGGGACAATTTTTCTCGCTAACGGCACACCCTAGAGAGGTGTTCTATAGCTCATAAGAAAGCTTACGACTAGGCCTAGCTACCTGTATAATCAGCATTTCGATATGTCAAACCATTAAAAAGTTCTGGCCAAAAATCTGAAAAGTGGGTTTTTTTCCCGCTTGACTATATATTCCGACGTATTTTAGAGGCCGCTTCTTACTTTATAAGTAAAATTTAAAAAGCTTATTTACAGCAAAATTTGGAGAAGTTTTACCAGATCAGATCGACAAAATTAAAAAATTGAGCAGTTACAACGATGATCTGCATTTATTTGTTTTGACTTGATAGAAAGAACGCAGTGCGCCGAAAGAGCAAAACTTTTTCGAAAGACCTCCTGTAGCACAAAACTTTTCAAGGAACCAGTTAAATTTTGCTTCAAAAACAGAAAATTTTTGGTTTGTACATGCATTTACATAACATACGCACGTTTTTATTACATGAACGAACAAATATAATATGTAACGAATCCTTAAATAATACCAAAAAATGTAAGACATGGTGCAAAAGGGGGGGGGCTGGAGTCGAAGCCCCCTGAAACGGTGAATATGTGGAAACAACTGAATGCGCATTGGAAAAAGTTCCGACCATTTGGCAAAATTTTCCCAAAATTTTGGTGTAACGTTACACAGTTGCCAAAATGTTTTGCTGTTCTCCAGAAAAAAAGTGTGTAATAACACGCGTTTTTGAGCAAAACAACACAGGCTATGTCTAGTGGTTAATTCAGTATAGTCGTCGAGGTGGCAAAAAACACCGACAGAGAGGGGTAAGAAAAAACACCTCACAGGGAACTCAAGTTAGCAGATCGAGTGACCTAGTATAGCGCAAATTAAAGGAGCGAAGGTAATCGATTCTGGCAATGTTTCAAAGTTGACCCCTCAAGCCACCTCCAAAACCTAAAAATTTTTAAATTTATTATTTCTGGAAAACTTAGGAAAATCCGTTTGAAACGATAAAGCACGTATTGTTTTGTGATTCTGGTTCAGAAAATACGCACATAACGCCTCAGATAGCAGGTATGTAATTGAAGGATGAAAATTTGATGCATCAGCCTGCCAGAGTTCATATGTTTTGAAAGCAAATTTTTCAAAAATCCAAAAACTTATTGAAATTGCAATTTGATGCTAAAACTATATAGCTGTAATAACTGGACTGGGCTTTTTCTACTGACGGGGGGTGGGGCCGAGTGGGGGGAGGGTTTCGAGTGGAGGGGGAACCCAAAAAGTGGAGCCCCCCAGTAAGGTAAACCCAGAAAACACTGCACGAAAGGGTATATACATCCTAAATCCGTGCTCACTAAAGAGTGAAGTATATTGATTAGTATATACATTACGTATCTTGTGTTCACATACTTCTTTAGTACTTCTTTAGTCTAGGACCGGCATCCCGGTACATACACAATACTATACTTGTTTGATTTTTCGCTCGTGTCTCTTTTCAGCCGAGCAAGTCCACCAGTCATGACAATGCGCTGCAGAAAGCCGCTGATTTCGTCAAGGCCTTTCTTCTCGGGTTTGATGTTGACGTAAGTATGGGGACGTGCTTGCTGAGTGGCTGCTTTGTCAAAGGGGCTTTTATGTTAGGTCTTACGCGCTACTGACGATTCCAGGAATTCGTGGCCGAAGGGGCGGGGCGGACTACTATGGAGTGACATTTTATCAAACTTTCCAACAAGGTGGCTCTTGTAATCTTCTAACGCCCTTTGCACAATTCCGTTTCAAAAACTCGACTTTTCCGCTTTGGGCATATTGTTTCAGTTTCTGACAGTTGGGCAACCGCTGTATAGTCGTGCTTATAGGCTCGTTGAATTCTACGTTTTTGCTTTTGGAAACGTCTTTCTAGCTTTCCTCTGTCGTGAGTTATAGTAGATTTTAGTATTTTGGCGTCCGAAGCTTGCCATTCCGGCTGTAATCAAATTATATACTCATATTTCTTGAGCTACAAGCACTAAGATTAACCCAAGAGTGTCAATTAGAATGCCCCGAGACAAAAAGTTTGTCTTGACAAAAGACACATGGACATTTTTGAGCTGCCATATAGGCTGTAATAGACATTTTTGAGCTGTCATATAGGCTGTAATGTATGAAAATGTAGCTTTAAAGAGATGCAACCGTTCTTTTCCAGCGATAGTGGAGTTATGCACACTTGAGGGCTGTCATTTAACTGACGTTTTTTATTTAATATATATATATATATATATATATATATATATGTGCATTTTGTATTGTATTTATTTTGATTTAGAGTTTCTACATTGATACGTATACGTAGGTGTTTATATTACTGTGAATATCAGGTTTGCTTCTGTTTCAGGATGCACTGGCATTGGTTCGGTTAGATGATCTATTTGTGGAGTCGTTTGAGATAGGAGATGGTGAGTTTAAGTTTTGTTTTGAATTCTGATTTGCCGGGGTTTGTGCAAGGTGTTTTCCTTTCCCATAAAGATAAAATCAAATTTGTGGTTGGGTTCTTTGTTGCGCTATGGACTGGATTAAATGGGTGTCTTTAACTTACAGGGTGCGTAGTTGAGGGGGTGTTTTACATGCTAGCTCCGTGTGGTTTTGTACCGTGTAATTTAGTTTTTATTTTAAGGTAGACTGCACGTTGCTGTCTCGGGTACAAACAAAGTGTAAACTTTTGTGTGAAAAGCAGAGTTGTGAATAAAATGCAGACTTGGATATAAAATGCAGACGAGCAGACTTGCAGACCGGTGTATAATTTTTATTTTAATCATTTTATGCTTTGATTTGGTTCATCAAAAAGGTTTTTGTTGGTTGACTGACTTGCGATAAAGGCACGCTAGTGCCTGGCCTTTCCTAACTATTTTTGCTGTGACAGCAAAATCAATTAAGAAGGCTAGTTTAGGGGCTAGTAGGTGGCAGACCCGCTCTGCAGATGTGCAGGGGAAAGGATCTGCGAAACCTTGCAGCCCATTTCTGGTCTGCCGAGGCTTAGTGGGCTTTCGCAAATCATTCTGTTTATCATTCAGTACCAGAACTCGGATGCTTTAGTTTGTAGAGGACATTGTGCATTTGTTGCTTTCTGTTTAATGTATCAATTCAATTTATTGCAGTCATAAAGTCAACTGGCATTTTTTGGGGGTCTAAATGTGGAGGAGGCTTCGTAAAATCGCTGGTTTTAAGCTCAAAATGAGCTCATAAGTGCACAAATTAACTAAAAATTGAAAAAATTTTCGAAAATTTTGCCTCAAAAACTTAATTTTTCGACACTTTTGGGTGACTGCCAAAAAACTGGGAGGGGGCTTGCGGAAAAGTGGAGGGGAACATCGAAAAGTGGGGGGAGGTTCCCCAGCCCCCCTCCCCACACTAAAAATGCCAGATTAACCTATCCATATTATTGTTATGTACTATTGATCTATTTTCTTTCAGTGAAGCCGCTCAAGGGTGATCATCTGTCACGGGCTATTGGCCGTTTAGCTGGCAAGGATGGTCGAACCAAGTTTACCATTGAAAATGCCACTAAGACTAGGATTGTCCTTGCTGATAGGTAAAACGTTTTGTAATGGCACAATTTTTAATACTTTACTTACGTATTCACGACACAATGACGAGAATGTCTACATCTCATCGTAATCAGTTGCGTATTTGGACACTTCCTTTTTGGTTTAATTTTTATTGTATTCATTTATTTTTTGCAAATAGGGATGCACCGGAGTCCGCCGGGGCCGAAATTTACATAGTATTTTTCACGGAAATTTTAGAATAAAAATAGTGTAAATTGTTGCAAATCATTAATAGTTTTCTTATCGATGTGAACAATAGTCAGTTTTTGTCTCTCTGAAATTACAGCAGTGTCTAAATTTTTGAAGAAAATCTTTGCAACTTTTCGAGTTGGACCCCAAGTTTTCTGGCTCCAGTAAAATTTTTGGGTGTAAGTTGCAGTGCCGGCTCCGGCCCCGGTAGTAGCGGTCCCGGTACATCTCTAGTCTCGAACGTTATTCTGTTTGATACCAAATGATAATGTAATACCATAGAGTAATTAATTTTAGCAAAGTGCACATTCTTGGTTCATATCAAAACATCGCTGCCGCTAGAAATGCTATATGTAGCCTTATACTTGGTATGCTTTGTTCTTGTTGTATGTTTGTACGGTTTTTAACACTCGCGATTCCAACATTTTTTACTATCTGAACATTGTGGTCCGTTTTGAGTTCATTAAAAATTCAAATTT
Organism: Trissonchulus latispiculum; assembly: GCA_030248195.1. Classification (NCBI taxonomy): domain Eukaryota; kingdom Metazoa; phylum Nematoda; class Enoplea; order Enoplida; family Ironidae; genus Trissonchulus; species Trissonchulus latispiculum. The sequence goes on from JASAND010002872.1 coordinate 8,466, forward strand.
CCTTTGCCAAGAGAAAGCTTAGATAATAAGTGCTATTTTATGGTAGCAATCTTGAAGTGCTATCGTGATGAAACGGAAATTTCAGTTTTCTTTCGAAAACTTCTGATTTATAACTTTCGGTCTAGCTTTTAAGTTTACTTCAACTGATTAGTGTTACATGAGTTTTCAGTTTCTTTTAAATATGTAGGTGGTCTCATTAGTCTCTATGTTTCAAATCGGGGCCTATTTCATAAAACAATTGTAGACTACAATTGTAGCCAATCTTCGGTTTCATAAAACAATCACTGCACCTGTAGCTCTACAATTGTAGAAAGTTTTGCGTTTCATAAACCCACAATTGTAGGCCAATTATTTAACAATTGTAGCTATGAAATGTACATAGCAGAATTGTAATTGTAGAGTTACAATTGTAGCCACTTTATTGAGTTTCATAAAACAATTGCAGTTTTACAATTAAAGCTTTCACCTGTAGAATTGTACTACAATTCCTATGTACACATACCTAAAAAGGGTTGTAGGTGCCACAAAATATAGGTGTATTTTCGAAAGATGTTAGCGTTGTGCGTTCTGTTTTCTATTGAATCATATTGCTACAGCTCAGGTCTAAAGTTCTAGCAGACAATTATTTCTTTACAAACTACTATAGTATACTACAATGTGACTTTCATCTTTGAAAAGTTGTATTATTGATAAAAATTCCATAATGGTTGCAAATGCCGGAATGAATTTAAGCAATTTACTATATTTACTAGATAAACAAAAAGACTAAGTATGTACACATTTGTGGATTTGTAAATATAATTCCTGAAATTGTAATTACAATTGCTACAATTGTAAAATTGTAATTACAATTCTGAAAATTGTATTTACAATTGTTACAATTGTAGTCCTGGCTCTCACAATTGTACCTACAAACCTGTAGAATTGTGATTGTAGGCAGGACTACAATTGTAGAATTGTAGAAAATCTACAATTGTTATATGAAACTGGAGATTTGTAAAATTGTAGAAACGTTGCTACAATTGTAGGAACCTACAGGCCTGTAATTGTAGTTTTATGAAATAGGCAGGACTACAATTGTAGAATTGTAGAAAATCTACAATTGTTATATGAAACTGGAAATTTGTAAAATTGTAGAAACGTTGCTACAATTGTAGGAACCTACAGGCCTGTAATTGTAGTTTTATGAAATAGGCCCCTGGTGTGTCTTCTCAGTCCATTTTATTTTTTTAATTTTTTGGTTATTGTTTCAGGTAGTCCGCCTTCCAAAGTTTATGGAAGTCTGAGATCTATGGCCAGTCGTGCCCTTAGCCGATTTTGATACAACTTATAAAAGACTTCATAACTTATTGAAACAGTTAAATCTAAATGTATTAAAGATAGGACATGTTGTATGGCTATTGTTTGTTTGTATTAAATCATGAAAATAAAGTTTCTTGTTGATTGTTGAATTTGTTGGTTTTCTAGATCTTTAGTTTAGCCTAGCTTTTTTGTAGTCCAGTAAGACGTTACTGCAGTATAAAGATCCAGCCTGCCTCGGTACCCTTACGTTGACATTGAATTCTATGTAGTGCTAGTTGACAACTGCTAGAACCGGGAAAGAGATTTCCATTTTTAACCCCAGTTTTGTGATCTTTTCCTTGAAGTGTATCAAGAAACTGAAGACTATAAACTGAAAGAAACTGAATCTTTTGTGTGAGAGTTATAGGCTTCGGGTTCGCGTTTTTGGCTTTAAAAGTTCAGTTCTCGCTGAAAAAGTCTGCTGCACTTACTTTTGGCCTTAAAACATTTCAAAGTAATCCCAGTATATAATTTGATATTTTGAGAACTTTGATTTCATCTTCAGAGTTTCTACTATGGTCAGTCTATACTGACAAACTTATAGCCATTCGAATTGTCTCACCATGACCTACCAATTTGCTCTTGAGAGTATTCTTAGATTCCTTTAAATTTAAGATTTAGGAGATAAGGAAAATTGATTTTCGAAGTCAAACACTCACCCAGTGGCGCACCCAGATTTTTCTGACAGGGGGGGGGCGGCGGCACCAAAGTTGAAATTTTTGTTTCCAAATTTATTTCTACACATGTTTTATATACAAGTTTCACTTTGAGAACAAGCATGTAGTAGTTGGTTTCATTGACTGAAGTAGTTAAATATAATTAAACATTCATATAAACGTGAAAGCAGGGGGTCTGTGGGCGCAGCCCCCCAGAAGTTGAGAATTTTTTGCATTCTGGACATGAAAGCAATTTTTTCTGATCACTTTGCTGTTTCAAATTATCTTAGTTTTCTTCTGACTGGCGCTATGGTTTCACAGATAAAGTACATATATAACTAAAGCTGATAAAATTAAAACTAAGCAACGCAACGTAGCTACGATAAAACGGGGGTCTGGGGGCGGTAGCCCCCAGCTAAAAGCTAGAGCTCTCTGTTAAAAAGTAGCACCAGTTTGGAAATTTTTAGAGCCATTTTGTGGAAAGTGGAAGCAAAATTTGACTGAGCATTTGTGTATGCATTTTAAATTGCATTTTCTAAAAAAGTGCGTATGCACTAGTGGTGGGCACCTGATATTCTTTTATATCCGAATATTTGCCTATTTACGTTAAGATATTTCCGGATATCCGGTAACCGCCTATTCGAAACTTAAGTTCAAGAAAATTTTTTGATTTTGCAGTTAAAATTTTAATTTTTTTGTCATTTTTTGGTACGCTGCGAAATGCGAATTTCTATCATACAGTCAAGCCGCAACCTTTCATTCAGAAATATCAGAAACATTTTCGAAGAAATTAATATAGTTAACAATTTTTGAACATTATATACGTCAAAAATTCGCTTATTTTTCATTGCTTTGACTGCAATGTAAACGGATATCCAGATATTTCCATCAAGTCGGACATTATCCAGATATAAAAATTATTCGGATATCCATTGTCCATCGCTAATATGCACAATAAAATGCAGAAAAACCATGATTTGAAAACATTTGTCTATTTACATGTATTATAACTCAAGCGTAAGCAGAAAGAAACGTCTACATAATTGAAAGTCAGCCACCCCATCCCGCCCCATATGCTACCCTAAAAACACACAAAGAATAGGTAATTCGCGCCTAAGGCGCGAAAATTTTTGTTTTTCCTGCTTTTCCTCTTTTCTACATCTTAATTTTTCTGACCTTCGAAAACTGACAGGGGGGGGGGCGGCCGCCCCCCCCCCTTGGGTGCGCCCCTACACTCACCGTTTTTCGAAAAATCATATATTACGATGTGTAGACAGTATCTGTATCAGTAGTTCTTGTCCGTTAGTAAAGTGTATATTGTCCAGGTTTTGCACTCTTATAAGACATTTTATGCCCCTCTGGCACCTTTGCCTCGGCAGAGCAATGAAGTTTTGAAAATTTCAATCAGACTGTTTTGCATTTAGTTTTTTGTTATAACTTTTTTATCAAAATTCCAATATTCAAACTGGCTTTATTTAATGATATTTAAACATTTTCATTGTGGGTTTTTAGGGATTAAAACATTCTTCAACTGCGGCGGCTTTTCTCTCCAAACCCCCTTCATCACGAAAAATCGATTTGGGAAACACTCTTTCATAGAAAAACAGTGAAAACAGTTCCCATTTTGAAACACTCTGGGCTTGCCTTGCCTTGTCATTCCGTATCTGGACCCCAGTCTTTGCGAATCCACCACTGGGATAGGTTTTTGTTAACGGTACATATCACATCTTCTAAGGACCTTTTCATTAATTGGATTAAATTGATTAAAGTTTAATCAATGACTTCGATGGGTCAATTTAATCCGCCGATTAAAAATCTATATACTAATAAAATATTGACAGATTATAATATAATTCGTTGCGCATTCAGAAACGACTGATTAAACATGCAGCGGATTAAAACCTTAATCCTTTTCGTATTCATAAAATTATTAAACTTAATCCGTTTAATCTGACTAAAACTTATCAGTTCAACATAACTTAGTTTCAACCTCGTCAATTGGATGGTTTATAATATATGGTTTCATAAAGTACGGATTAAACTGATTGAATGACTTAATTTAGTCCTTTTATATCGTGGGGGAGTTTAATCCGTGATTTTGCGAATAACGTTCTTAAATGCATTATCTATTTAACGTGGTGATTCCTTTTGGGCGCGTATTGTTAGTTCACTGCTCAAATATAGATGAAATTTGATGATGTTTTCCAAAAGAGTTCTTTTAGCGTTCTTGCACCCTTCGCACAGTTTCGTTTCAAAAGTTCAACATTTGTTCAAAGGGAAGTTTTTGGCCAATTTTTGACAGTTTGATAGTAGTTGACACCGTTACAACCATATTCATTCGAAGGATCTCGTATTACTCGCCATTTTTGCTTTTAGACCAACATTATAGTGTTTCTCTAGCATGAGATATAGCCAACTTTCATATTTTAACGTCCAAAAGTTGTCATTTTTGCGGAAATCAAATAATGCATTACTACCTATACCTAAGCTACGCAAAAAAAAAGCTTTTGGATGAATCAAGAGTTAAGAATAGGAAGAATACGACACCGTACTCTTCCTTAGTGCAAATGACCTGTCAGATGCTCGGCACATTAAGGCCGAGATCTCGGGGGCGGGCTCAGCTTGACGTTGTTAAGCGTGTGTTTGTTGATATGCGTTTGAACTGAAATGCATTTGATTGGCTACTGAGCTTCTGCTACTGAAATGCACTGATGAGAGTTACGGTAGCTAACTAGCCAATCAAATGCATTTCAGTTCAAACGCATATAAACACGCTTAACAAAGTTAAGCTGAGCTCCCCCCTCCCGAGATCTCGGGGGGGTCACCTTATACACGTAATTTTGACATAAGTTAGGCGATTAGCCAATCAGATGCTTTTTAGTTCAAACGCATATGAACACATGGTTAACTGTGTAAACCGTGACCCCCCTCTCCCTAGATTTCGGCCTTAATGTGCCGAGCATCTGGAAGCTAGAAAACACTAGGAAGGGTACGGTGTCCTACTCTTCCTATCATATACTCTTGAACGAATGTATTTCATGATTCTCTTATCAATTTGAAATTGTGTTTAGCTTGTAACAGCTGTATTGTATGGTATCATAGGGGTCGGATAAGCAGCGCAAAATCCTGCGCAGATCCTGCGCAGATTTCATGCGCAAATTATAGAGCACATCGAGTTTAGTATATTTGGGAAGTTTCAGCCCTGTATCACTTACCGTTAAAAAGTTGCGCCCCGGACCGGTTATGGCGGCGATGTTTTTTTCCGGTTTCTCCTATTTGATGGTTGTATTGTACATAATGTTCGCCGCTTTCACGTGAACTGCAGCGGTGGGCCAACCTAAAGGGCTATAGGGTCTAGTAGTACCTCTAAAGAATTTAAGAATCACAACTTTTTTGCGCCGCAGCTGCGCCACAGCGCCGCAGTGGCGCCGCAAAGTCGGCTCATAGCGAAAAGTGAGCATCTTTGTGGTCGTCGCCCAGGTCGAACGTTACGAGCTGGAGCTGATTTCTTTTTATATTCAGAAATTTCATATATTGAACTAACTAACGGTCCAGGTTGCGTTTCTCTATCACTTCACTAGCGACGCGATGGGAACGAGTGAAATGGTTGCTACTACTAAGAAAGCTTTCTGGAGTAACAACAGAAATCTTTCAAATTTTATTGATAAACAGAATTTAAAGGAATTTATAAAGTGTGTAGTTAGCAATACGGTTTTTACTGTTGGGGATAAAGTTTGCAGACAAAATATAGGTATTCCCATGGGCACAGATTGTGCTCCATACTTAGTAAATCTGTTTTTATTTAATTGCGAATTCAAATTCATTTATAGTTTAATTAAACAAAAAGACTGGGAACTAACTAATTCGTTGATTTACATTTTTCGATATATGGATGATTTAACGGTTTTTAATGATAAAGGAAAATTTGAAATCATTAAACCGATGATTTATCCACTATCTTTGATTTTAAAAAGACAGAATAAAGACGATAGTCTGGCTGAAGTATTGGATATAGAAATTGCAATTAAAAACGGTTATTTTTAGAGATGCACCGGGGCCGCCACTACCGGGGCCGGGGCCGGGGCCGGGGCCACCTTGGCCCCGGTACCGGGGCCGCGGCCGGGGCCGGGGCCTAGAAATTGGGGGTCCAAATCGAAAATTTTCAAAAATTTTCTTGAAAATTTAAATTTTGCAACTAAAACTTGCATTTAAACCGCAACCTGGAGGTCCATAGTAGGCTCTACCTGGCCTCTCAAAACTTTGTCTATAGCTGTTTTCTGGTGCGCCCAGCTCATTCCCGGTATCCTTTTTGCCCTCCGACGTACCTATTTTGCTGGGCTGGTTCCAGTTTGCCGTTTGAAGGGCCAGGTCGGTAAGGGGTCAGGTGGTCCAAAATGAAATTTTTCAAAAGTGGTCAAATTTGGTACCAAATGAAAGCCCTAAGTGATCTGAGCAACTTTTGTCATAGAACTGCATACCTAAAGTTGCTGTAGAGTGCTGTGGTGGGGTGGGGTGGGGATTTAGGCGATTTTGGGTCAAAAATAAAATTTTTCAAAAGTGATCAAATTTGGTATCAAATCAAAGCCCTAAGTGAGCTGAGCAACTTTTGTCATAGAACTGCATACCCAAAGTGGCTGTAGACTACTGTGGTGGGGAGGGGTGGGGGGGACCTAGGCGATTTTGGCCAAAAATATAATTTTCAAAAGTGGTCAAATTTGGTATCAAATGAAAGGCCCAAGTGAGCTGAGCAACTTTTGTCATAGAACTGTGTACCCAAAGTGGCTGTAGAGTGCTGTGGTTGGGTGGGGTGGGGACTTAGGCGATTTTAGGTCAAAAATAGAATTTTTCAAAAGTGGTCAAATTTATGTCAAATTAGGTAGTGCGCGTCAGCGCACTACCTAGAATAGGGAAAAAAAGGCGTATTGCGGCCTCTTGGAACATAGTTTTCCCTGGTGCCGGCGGAGGAGTTGAGGTAGAGCCTTGATATTTTACCAGTAGAAAGCCCTTCACGAGGGGTCCATGCTCTGCAAATTTGAGCAAAATCGGCCGAACCGTTTTTGAGATATGACAGATTCAATTTTTCAATGCACGACTTTCTCTCCATTTCTTTTTCCCCCCACCCCCTAGGGGTCGGAGGTCTTAGATTTCCTATACCATATGGGGTTTTTTTGAACAACTTTTTCCCCATATTTTGGGAAATGAGTATGGAGTAGGTAGGGCCTCCCCATAGGTCTGTGTACATAGCAGGATTTCGATTTTTTCGAAGATAGTTTTTTCAAAAATGGTCAATCCTTCTGTTCAAGTAAACTTGAACTGGGGCAGGCCGATGGGTCTGAGGTTCGCCGAGGAGCATGGCCCCACGGCCCTAATTGCCATGGGCTATATGAATTTTGGATCTGGCCCCTGTAGTTTTCTGGCCAGGGGTCACTAGTTAACGTGTAAAAGGGGAGGGGTCTGGGCCTACGGAGTAGGCAGCCCTATACATAAGAGCTGCTGGGCTGAGGTTTCGTATTCGAATAGGAACCCCTATATGGTGAATCTAAATGGCCCATTAGTTTCGCTGTAGGACCTATCCATGTGGCTGGGGGGCACCCTGATGGTTGTGGGCCCTACCGTGTCGCAAGTCCAACTTTAACCTCTTCTACAGAAATATCTACAGTGAGCAGCTCTCTCTTATTTGGGATTTGGGGTGGGGTGCGGGAGCACTACAGCATAGGCTATAGTAGGTTTCGCCCGGACCCCTGTGGCGCCCTGGCCAGGGGTCCGGACTGGGGACCGGGCCCAAAACGGCCAAAAATCGATTTTTCCAAAAGTGGCCAAGTTTGGTATCAAATGAAAGCCCTTGGTGAGGCGAACATTTTTTGTCATTGGAGGACCCCTCCAAAGTGGACCCAGCGGCCTGTGGCGCCCTGACCAGGGTCCGAACCGGTCCAAAATGGTCAAAAATCGATTTCTCGAAAAGTGGCCAAGTTTGGTATCAAATGAAAGCCCATGGTGAGGCGAACATTTTTTGTCATTGGAGGACCCCTCTAAAGTGTCCCTAGCGAGCTGTGGCGCCCTGGTCAGGAGTGAGGGTCGGTCAAAAATCGATTTTTCCAAAAGTTTGCAAATTTGGTATCAAATGAAAGCGCTTGGTGAGGCGAACATTTTTTGTCATTGGAGGACCCCTCTAAAGTGTCTCTAGCGAGCTGTGGCGCTCTGGTCAGGGGTGAGGGTCGGTCAAAAATCGATTTTTCCAAAAGTTTGCAAATTTAGTATCAAATGAAAGCCCTTGGTGAGGCGAACATTTTTTGTCATTGGAGGACCCCTCCAAAGTGGACCCAGCGGCCTGTGGCGCCCTGACCAGGGTCCGGACTGGTCAAAAATCGATTTTTTAAAAAAATTACAAGTTTGGTATCAAATGAAAGCGCATGGTGAGGCGAACATTTTTTGTCATTGGAGGACCCCTCTAAAGTGTCCCTAGCGAGCTGTGGCGCCCTGGTCAGGGGTGAGGGTCGGTCAAAAATCGATTTTTCCAAAAGTTTGCAAATTTGGTATCAAATGAAAGCGCTTGGTGAGGCGAACATTTTTTGTCATTGGAGGACCCCTCTAAAGTTTCCTAGCGAGCTGTGGCGCCCTGGTCAGGGGTGAGGGTCGGTCAAAAATCGATTTTTCCAAAAGTTTGCAAATTTGGTATCAAATGAAAGCGCTTGGTGAGGCGAACATTTTTTGTCATTGGAGGACCCCTCTAAAGTGTCCCTAGCGAGTTGTGGCGCCCTGGTCAGGGGTGAGGGTCGGTCAAAAATCGATTTTTTAAAAAACCAAATTTGGTATCAAATGAAAGCCCTTGCTGAGGCGAACATTTTT
>JASAND010002873.1:0-15537 GCA_030248195.1 Trissonchulus latispiculum
CGTATAAAAAACAGTGCACTTTTTAACTGACTATATTCCAAAGAATTTCAACACAGGAGAGCGTGATATTAGTCATACAATTTTTATGCAGAGCTTATAAAGTGAAATTTAAAATCAAGTGTCTTCCCACCAACGGCAGGGTTAAATAGAACCACAAGGGTTGTCCTACGTCAGACGCAGGATTAAATAGAACCACGAAGGTTGTCCTACAAAGTAGGAATAAATAGAACCACTAGGGTTACACAAAAGGCTAAAAGGTGAAAAAGGGAAAGCTCATAAGGTATTTAATTGAAATTTAAGTTTGTAATAACTTTTAAGAATGTTTTTATATATTTTTAAATAGATTCACTGGTCGAAACATTACCAAGGGATTAACAATCACCTAGGTAATTAAACGAAAAAAGTTGACATTAAATTTTTTCAAATTTTGTTCTATGTGAGGGTCTATGCACAGTAACGTGCTAACACAGAGAGGAACGTGGGAGTGATCCTCAACCTTTCGATCCTCTGTGTGTCCATGAAAAAACAAAGCAAAGATAGGTGGTAAGAAACAATGTCTTACCATCAACCGAGACCGTTGTTTCGAAATCATACATGCTAAGACTGTCCGAAGCAGAATTGCTTGATCGACCAGTAGCCAATCCAAATCGAACGAAATATAAACTTTACAAAATTAAAAATAAAATATATAAATGAGCAATAAAACCAGAATAATGGGGTGAATAAACTACAACATGAATGCGTGAACATAACATAAATTATATAAAAGTTAGTGCGTGACATTAACAGTGGCTGAAGTACTCGCATGTATATAACCCAAGGATGAGTGCTCTAGCCCCATGCGTCTCATCGCCCAGCCTCACCAGGTGCGCACCTGGCATGGGGAAACTGGGCGGTTATATACTTTCCTTCAGTTAGTGATCTCATATGATCTAAGAGATCTTAGTGATCTTAGAGAAAAAAATCACCACGGGATCTCAGCATATAGCTAGGAAATTTTACTTTTCACGCATAAATAGAGCATAGTCCATAGTGTTATTATGTAAAAAATTTGGACCCCCAAGTTTTTTTTGCACAGGCTAACTTCGAATTTTGGTTCTCGGCCCCCGGGTCCAAAGTGGGTACCCAGGCCAATATGCTTGACCTTTATTATTGATACCAGGAAGGTAGGAATCCACTTATTTTGTGTTCTATTGCTCTAGTAAGCATAGAACAAACAATTTGGCGCAATAATTTCGTATCTGGAATGGTCACGTGACTTGGCCTAGGGTCACATGACCTGGATCGGGGTCACGTGACTAACCAAAAATTTTATTTCAAGGTCCCAGAAGCCTAAAAACTCGCCTATATAGGTTTTTCTGTGCGTAGAATTCAAATTTGGCATTAGTTTTCAGGTAGCTTTTACCCAGATAGGTGATCCTGACCATCCCCTGGGTCTGGAGGGTCCGGGCCGGGCCATCGGCCGGACCGTCTGCTGAAAGGGGGCTGAGGTACCTAAAACATGCGCTATATATATAGGTTTTTCGGGCCGCTGAGTTCGAATTTGGCATTAGTTTTGCCCTAGCCGTTGCCCCAGAGGCATTTTACACAAAGTTGGTAGTGGTAATCATCAATCACCCATCAATCACCACCCAAATGGGGTAGCTGTGCAAAGCCATAGTGAGTACCAGCAAAAATTTCAATTTTGGTCCGGAGTTGTCCGAGGGTCCGATTTTGGGTGGGTCGATTATTTATTTTGGGCACCCTAGTCGGAGGAATTGGGCCTCGGCAGCCAAACTTACATATATATATGCATATGTATATATGTTAGGGTTGGGACTTGTGGCTATTACCATGCAAAAAATTTTCCGGCTGCGGCTTGTTGTTAGTCGTCTAGGTGGGTGATTTTTTTGTGAATTTTCGGGGTGATTTTTTGTGAACCTTGATATATATATATATATATACAAGTAACAAAAATGCTCCGCACAAAAGGGGATAATATGTGTGTTGGGCCTATGTCTGTCGTTTAAATTCCGGTTGAGAAAGCAAGTATATAAATCCGACACAGCAAGTTTGGGTGGGTGGTTCTATGGCCAAAGTTGTTCAGTTCGATGCGGGCCTTCATTTGACTCGAAATTTGACCACTTTTGAAAATTTTAATTTTTGACCCAAAATCGCCTAAGTCCCCACCCCACCCCACCACAGCCCTCTACAGCCACTTTAGGTACGCACTTCTATGACAAAAGTTGCTCAGTTCGATGCGGGCTTTCATTTGGTACCAAATTTGACCACATTTGAAAACTTTCATTTTTGACCACTTGACCCCCTACCAGATTTACCCTTCAAACGGCAAAGTGGAGCCAGTAAAGCAAAATGGGTGGGTCGGACGGCAAAACGGACTCCGGGAATGAGCTGGGCGCACCAGAAAACCTCTATGGACAAAGTTTTGAGAGGCTATGCACAGTCCTACATGGTGTTCTTGTAAGTCGGTACCGACTTGACCCTCCCGACAGCAAAGTGGAACCAGCCCAGCAAAATGGGTGGGTCGGACGGCAAAACGGACACCGAAAATGAGCTGGGTGCACCAGAAAACCCCTATGGACAAAGTTTTGAGAGGCTATGCACAGTCCTATATGGTGTTCTTGGAAGTCGGTACCGACTTGACCCTCCCGACAGCAAAGTGGAACCAGCCCAGGAATATGGGTGGGTCCGACGGCAAAACCGCTTACGGGAATCAATTCGCCGTGCCAGAAAACCTTTGTATAAAAGAATTGAGCTTTCTAAGTTGAATACACAGCGAGAAATTTCGATTTTTCATTTTTCGAATTTTCACCATTTTTGACCGGCCACTGTGGTCGCATGGGAAGTGATAGAGAAACGAGACTTAGCTATTTAGTTAGTTCAATATATGTAGTTTCTGAATATAAAAAGAAATCGGCTCCAGCTCTTAACGTTCCAGCTGCGCAGCGACCACAAAAATGGTCACTTTTCGCTCTGAGCCGACTTTGCGGCGCCGCTGCGGCGCTGTGGCGCACCTGCGGCGCAAAAAAAGTTCAAATTTCCGAAGTTATCCCCCCCTAACCAAAATTTCCAGGGAAACTATGCTTTTGGCCGGCCGGCCAGGTGGCATGCCGGGCCGGGCAGCGAAGAAATATAGCGCGGGGCACATGGGACCATATCGGCATTCAGAAAATATAAACCTTTCCGGCTGAAAATGTCCACATCTTTCAAACACCTCTGCACAAAATAGCCCTTTTCCAAGCGTGACTAACACAGAAAATTAAAAAACAAACGGACCTAACTTGTCCGGAAGCAAAAATTTTCAATGTTGAAAATTTTGACCAAAACTTTTTTGCAACTTGTTGTGCTGGTTGTGTAGATTCCAACGATACCAAACTTGCCGAGTTTCGTTCAGTATTGAGTTGGCACGGTGCTCGAACGAGTCTCAAAGGGCCGCGCAGCGCCTTTTACACCCATATTATAGGGGGTCGCTCTCGCGCCCCCCTATAATATATATACACTTGAAATGTAGGGGTTGGAAAGAAGCCATGGGCCCGTGCATGGAAACTTATTCTGCTTGCCTGGCTTATTTTTACTGGGGGGGGGGGGGTGGGGGCCCTCCCCACTCGACAACCTCCCCCCCCCCCCATTCGAGGTTCCCCCCCCATAAATTTTTACCCCCCCCCCCATAACCCAAAAAATTGCCAGATTTCGCCATTTTTACCCTAAGTTTTCAAAAACTTTTCCGGCCTCGCCTGAATTTTAACGAAATTTTCGCTATTTTAGCGTAACAAACACCTGAAATTAGTCATTTTTTTGTGATTCTTGGCAATTTTTACACAAAAAAACGTAAAATTTGCAAAATTTTTTCGAAAAATATGCCCCCCCCCCTCGATGGGGGGGCCACGTTGTGCCCCCCCCCCCATATCGCGCCAAATAAATTTTGGCCTAAAAATAAGCCAGCTTGCTAACACTTGTATTTAGATTACATAATTGGTATGTATGACGTGATTAAGATCTAAAGTCAGTGTGCTTAATTTGCTTGCGTACATGCTGCGTCTTCATAAACTCTCGTCTCTGCTCGCAATTTCTCCTAGTTTACTGAAACAGACATTGTTTGACTCCAATGTGAGTTTGAACTTCAATATATATATATATGTGTTAATCTACTTTTGGACAATTTTTTGCTGCCCGGCTGTCTACCTGTGCTTTTTTGGCCAAAAGTGGTCCGACCGGTTAGATTTTTAAGTCCCATTTGCACAGAAAATATATAGTCCAAAATAGGCATAAATATGCAGTTTTGGGACATTTAGTGCGACGTAAGTAGTAAGGGTTATCGAGGTCGCTACTCGCTGAACATGATGAGCAATGAGCATAGTCGCAGCGCTATGCTGTGCTGCCATTAGTGCAGTACTGTAATAAAAGCAACCATAAAACGTTGGCTGTAGACTTACTGTGAATGGTTAACTGTTCCTCTGTATATACATTTACAACCTAATGTCGCCCATATTGCATTTTTCATGCTCCATCGGAGCATTTTTATTCTTGTATATACATATGTAACGTGCAAATTTTAAATTGCATGGCCCTATCGTGCAATTTCAAAATTGCACGGGCAGAAACCATACATGTTGGCATTGGCGTCATTAAGCGAATTGACTCCAGCTTGTATATATCAGATTATTTTAAGTAAGACAAAGCGAGGAACACCAATATGAGCCTCGTTATAGCGGCTAGGGTTGGGCGTGACCGAGATTTCACCGAGACCGAGACTGACCAAGTCTCGGCTTTTGGGCGAGACCGAGACTCGCAATTTGGTTTCACCTTAAATTTAGTTTCTCACAGTTTTGAAGCTTAAACTCACTAAGAGCTGTAATACATAAAGATGCGGTTTTAGCACCTTATTAGTTCGTTTTCATAACATTTTTCTTTTGAAATTTTCGTCAAAATTTGATGATTCCAAAAAATCTCCGGTCTCGGGCCAAAACTGAGACTTTTTGGATGGGCGAGACCGAGACTCCCAACCCCGATAGAGGCAGGCTCGTGTTAGGTTTTTACAGTTTGTTTTCATTCATTTACAACCACACCTCCCTCATATGTATTTTACAGGTCCACTTTGGCTCCACAGGCCGCAATGGCCGAGTGGTAAGGTGTTCTACTAAAGAACCTAGGTTCGAATCCCCGCTGCCACAAGGCTTTCGCAAATCCCCTTGAGCAAGGGACTACTAAGCACATATCGGTTCGCCGTGGACTCCAGCCAACCCAGCTGTCTATCCTTAACTAGACGGTAAATGGGTACCACTGCGGTGGGAAGGTAACAGGAGTCTGTGTTCTGGCGTAATGCCTGATGAAGGCAGGGCTGGCCCCCCTTCCACAGATGTAGTCAACATTTGAGTTGTCGCTCCTGGCTTCGGGCTGTGAACCCGGAGATAAGCACCGGCACCCCTGGCATTTTTTTAGGGTTTTGAAAGTGGGGGGGGGGCTTCGCCCCCCCCTAGGGAGGGGGAAGTGGGGGGGGGCTTCCGAAAAGTGGGGGGGGGGCGAGCCAAAAGTAAAATATACCGAAATTTTTAGCGAAAAATTAGCATTTTTAAGGTAAAAACGCAAAAAAATCGCTGTTTTTAAGCTTAAAATGAGCTTATAAGGCCATAAATTAGCTAAAAATTGAGAAAATTTTTGAAAATTTGACCCCAAAAACCTTATTTTTTGACACTTTTGGGCGACCCCCAAAAAAGTGGGTGGGGGCTTGCCGAAAAGTGGGGGGGGGGGGGCGCAAGGGGGGGGGGGGGCGCCGCAAAGTGGAGGGGGGAACCGAAAAGTGGGGGCCCCCCCCCCCCCCACTAAAAAAATGCCAGCACCCTATAACCTTCTGTAGGTTGGAGTTCTCTCCAGGGGTCAAATACCTTACTTTACCTTTTTAGGTCCACTTTGTTTCGTCCACTGTACAACCTGCGAGGAAGGAGCAGGGGTTTTTTGGTCGCCGAACTTTAGACCAAATGGCCTCAACGACTCAAATTTTTTAGGCCATCCAAATTTTGTTAATTTTCAGGTTGCGCGTTATTGCACGCATTGTTAAAATTACAGTTATCATGTATTCATGCGTTATATATTCAAAAGTCGCTGTTTAACAACAAAAATCGCCATCATCACTGTTTAACACACCAGAAAAACTACGTTTTTACCTTATAATGGAACAGAACCTTGTTAGCACAGAAATACTGGTGCACGACAGTATCAATGAATTTTTTATGAAAATTAAAGCAGGTAATAGGAGCATACTAATATAGAGAACTGCAGAAAGAAGAAAATTAAACTAATAGAAATAAAGCTAACTACTAAAAATAAACGGTAAATGGAATTTTAACTTGAATATGCATCGCGATCGGGTTGGTTCATAGGCTTAGTTTGCAAAATATGCTCAAGCATAAGGTACTCAAATGTAGCAAAATTTGCTAAACACTTTTGACACTTTTGCGCGACCCCCAAAAAAATGGGTGGGGGCTTGCCGAAAAGTGGGGGGGCTCCGAAAAGTGGAGGGGGAACCGAAAAGTGGGGGGCCCCACTAAAAAATGCAAAGACCAGGGTACCCAAAACTGACCTTCGAACAACTCCGGGCCAAAATTGAAAATTTTGCTATTATAAGAGTACATAATATACGTATAACTAAGAGTGTGACAAGCATCCCACTCTAAGTTATAGCAAGGTTTAACAAAAAACATCACCCCGAAAATTCGCAAAAAAAATCACCCACCTATTAGTAACAAGCCGCAGCTGGAAAATTTTTGGTATGGTAATAGCTAGAGTTCCCAACCTTAACATATATATATAAGTTTGACCGCCAAGGTCCAACTCCTTCGACCAGGGTACGCAACAGTCCACCCGCCCCAAAACCGACGCTCGGACAACTCCGGGCCAAAATTTAAAATTTTGCTATTACTCACTACGAACTTCGCTGGACAATTTTTGAAAATTTGCCTATGTTGGCAAAAATTTGGGTCCCCAAATATCCCGGAGGGAGACAGCAAAGATCCCGACAGGGGCGATTTCGGTGGCCACCGCCCCCCCCCCCTGTAAAAAATACCCTGGCCGACCATATATATTTGGTTAGATAGGGGTTTTAAACTCGAAAAAGTGATAGCCAACATGTTTCTAACTCCAAAATAGGGTCAATATTGAGTCTGAAAGTCCATAAAACTTTTGAAAACGTGTATTTCACGCAATAATGAACACTTTAGGCCAGAAATTTGGACTTTTTTGGAATATTTTGCAAAATTTACCCTAAAATTACCCAATTTTTGGCCAATTTTGAGCGCCTGCGCCTTTGGCGCGACTACCCCCCCCCCCCCCCGTTGGGGGGGGGGGGGCGGGGGCCCCCAAAAATTATTGGGGGGGTTGTAAAAATGGCTGGGGGGGGGTATCCCCAAACCCCCCCCCCCCCCCCAATTATATACACCTATGACCCCCATACCTGACCTCGACTACTCCCCCCAAGCCATAGGTGTACCACCTGTTTGGGTTGGGGGGGGGGGGGGGGGTGGAGTAGAAGGTCCAAATTGGGCTCGGGGGACCCCACCAAAATCCGAATTTGGGGGAGGGGGACCCCCCCTAAACTGTACCCAAGTTTTTTTTAGCTAAAAATGCTTTTTCGATGTACAGTACATTAAACATTCTCAAAAGCTTCTGTCAATAGTTTTCGTATGCGAAAATAGGGCTTGAAAATTGACAATTTTGTGCTAAAATATGCCTAAATTAGCTCTGATTGTGGTTTATAATTGCGTATATTACCTTTTAATTGCTATAAATAACCATCTTTAGCTCTTTCTATGTGATTTATAGGCATTTTTTCGAATTTCTTTCAAAAATTTTCAGAAATTGCAAAAAATTTTCAAAAGTTTTGCATTTTTCACCTGGTTTGGACTCAATTTTAGGGGGGGAGGGGAGCATAGTTTCCTTTGGGGGGGGGGGGGGGGTTGGGGGGGTATCCCCCCCCAAAAATTTTTGCCCACATTTACCCCCCCCCCCCCAGATTTTTTGACTTACCCTCCCCCAACTTTTGGCTACCCCCCCCCGAACCCCCCCCCCAACGTTTTTTGGACCCAAAAAGTTAGCTAAATTTGGTCGAAAAATGGTCATTTTTTGAAAAATTTTTCTAAAATTTTGACCTAAAACCGCTTTAAAACGGTGCAAAAACACCTAAAACGTTAAGAACAAGCCTTATTTTGATGAAAAAAGGGCTAAATTACAGAAAATTTTGCATTTTTTGGCCATTTTTTGTAATTTCTGAGGTCCGAATTCTGGGGGGGGGTTGGGGGGGGTACCCCCCATCACATTTCGGAGGTCGGCCAAGATTTACCCCCCCCGAGACCCAAAGTTCCAGGGAAACTATGGAGGGGAGGGAGGTTTGAGCTCGGCTTGGGGGTGGAGTAGTTGAGGTCGGGTAGGGGGGAGGGGCATAGGTGTAAGGTGGGGGGAGGTTGGGGGGGGGGGGTAGCCCCCCCCCCCCAAGCCGGCCTTTTTTCAACCCTCCCCCAAAACTTTTGGGGGGGGGGGACTTTTGGGGAGTTCGGACTTGGAAACATGTTGGCAATTAAGTTTTTGAGTTTAAAACCACTGT
This sequence comes from Trissonchulus latispiculum, assembly GCA_030248195.1. Classification (NCBI taxonomy): domain Eukaryota; kingdom Metazoa; phylum Nematoda; class Enoplea; order Enoplida; family Ironidae; genus Trissonchulus; species Trissonchulus latispiculum. The sequence goes on from JASAND010002873.1 coordinate 8,594, forward strand.
CTAATGTTAAAATTACTTTATGATTAGATGGTTTTCATCATTAGACACGGCTGAAAATGCGATTTTTGGCATAAAAAATGAAAAATTTTTTGGGGGGTTGGGGGGGGGGGGGGTCGCCCCCACCCCAAATCTCCGTTACACCTATGTTTTTAGGGTAAATTTTGAAAAAATTTTTGGCTTAAACTGTTTATTATTATGAGAAATACACGTTTTTAACTGTATTATGGATCTTATGACTCAATATTGTCCTTATTGTGGACTTGGAAACATGTTGGCAATCAAGTTTTTGAGTTTAAAACCGCTGTCTAATGTTTAAAACTACATTATGGTTAGATGTTTTTCATCATTAGAAACGGCTGAAAATGCGATTTTTGGCATAACAAATGAAAAATTTTTTTGGGGGATGGTTGGGGGGGGTTGGGGGCATAGTTCCAATGTAAATTTTGGTTGGGGGGGCAAGCTTCGAAAAAAAATTGGAAAAAAATTTTCCGAAAATGGCCATTTGGACCGACTTCCTTTGGGCCGGCCGCCTGAACGGTCCAGGACCTAAATCAAAAATCGGCCAACGTTATGCACTAGTATCCCCTCCGTACTTGTTCATGCAATAAACCGCGTGTCTCTAGCGTGTTCCCTGAGCCCTGTGGGCGTGACACAATATGGCCGTTTTTTGGCCAAAAACGCCGTTAGGTCACTTTTGGCCATAGTTTCCCTAGGGGGGGGGGGTTGGGGGGGATCCCCCCCCAAAATTTTCGACCAACTTTACCCCCCCCAGATTTTTTGACTATCCCTCCCCCCACTTTTGGTTACCCCCCCCGAACCCCCCCCCCCCCAGCACTTTTTGGGGCCAAATTTTTTTCTCAAATTTTGGCTTAAAATCGGTTTAAAACGGTGTAAAAACGCCTAAAACGATAAAAACAAGCCTTATTTCGACAAGAAAAGCGTTAAAATACAGAAAATTTTGCGTTTTTAGTCCATTTTTTGAATTTTCTGAGGTCCGAATTTTGGGGGGGGGGTTCGGGGGGGTACTCCCCATCACATTTCGGGGGTCGACCACCAAATTTCCGAAGTTATCCCCCCCTAACCAAAATTTCCAGGGAAACTATGCTTTTGGCCGGCCGGCCAGGTGGCATGCCGGGCCGGGCAGCGAAGAAATATAGCGCGGGGCACATGGGACCATATCGGCATTCAGAAAATATAAACCTTTCCGGCTGAAAATGTCCACATCTTTCAAACACCTCTGCATAAAATAGCCCTTTTCCAAGCGTGACTAACACAGAAAATTAAAAAACAAACGGACCTAACTTGTCCGGAAGCAAAAATTTTCAAAGTTGAAAATTTTGACCAAAACTTTTTTGCAACTTGTTGTGCTGGTTGTGTAGATTCCAACGATACCAAACTTGCCGAGTTTCGTTCAGTATTGAGTTGGCACGGTGCTCGAACGAGTCTCAAAGGGCCGCGCAGCGCCTTTTACACCCATATTATAGGAGGGGGTTGCTCTCGCGCCCCCCTATAATATATATACACTTGAAATGTAGGGGTTGGAAAGAAGCCATGGGCCCGTGCATGGAAACTTATTCTGCTTGCCTGGCTTATTTTTACTGGGGGGGGGGGTGGGGGGGGGGCCTCCCCACTCGACAACCTCCCCCCCCCCCCCATTCGAGGTTCCCCCCCCATAAATTTTTACCTCCCCCCCATAACCCAAAAAATTGCCAGATTTCACCATTTTTACCCTAAATTTTCAAAAATTTTTCCGGCTTCGCCGGAATTTTAACGAAATTTTCGCTATTTTAGCGTAAAAAACACCTAAAATTAGTCATTTTTTAGCGATTTTTGGCAATTTTTACACAAAAAAACGTAAAAATTTGCAAAATTTTTTCGAAAAATATGCCCCCCCCATCGATGGGGGGGCAACTTTGAGCCCCCCCATATCGCCCCCAATAAATTTTGGCCTAAAAATAAGCCAGCTTGCTAACACTTGTATTTAGATTACATAATTGGTATGTATGACGTGATTAAGATCTAAAGTCAGTGTGCTTAATTTGCTTGCGTACATGCTGCGTCTTCATAAACTCTCGTCTCTGCTCGCAATTTCTCCTAGTTTACTGAAACAGACATTGTTTGACTCCAATGTGAGTTTGAACTTCAATATATATATATATATGTGTTAATCTACTTTTGGACAATTTTTTGCTGCCCGGCTGTCTACCTGTGCTTTTTTGGCCAAAAGTGGTCCGACCGGTTAGATTTTTAAGTCCCATTTGCACAGAAAATATATAGTCCAAAATAGGCATAAATATGCAGTTTTGGGACATTTAGTGCGACGTAAGTAGTAAGGGTTATCGAGGTCGCTACTCGCTGAACATGATGAGCAATGAGCATAGTCGCAGCGCTATGCTGTGCTGCCATTAGTGCAGTACTGTAATAAAAGCAACCATAAAACGTTGGCTGTAGACTTACTGTGAATGGTTAACTGTTCCTCTGTATATACATTTACAACCTAATGTCGCCCATATTGCATTTTTCATGCTCCATCGGAGCATTTTTATTCTTGTATATACATATGTAACGTGCAAATTTTAAATTGCATGGCCCTATCGTGCAATTTCAAAATTGCACGGGCAGAACCATACATGTTGGCATTGGCGTCATTAAGCGAATTGACTCCAGCTTGTATATATCAGATTATTTTAAGTAAGACAAAGCGAGGAACACCAATATGAGCCTCGTTATAGCGGCTAGGGTTGGGCGTGACCGAGATTTCACCGAGACCGAGACTGACCAAGTCTCGGCTTTTGGGCGAGACCGAGACTCGCAATTTGGTTTCACCTTAAATTTAGTTTCTCACAGTTTTGAAGCTTAAACTCACTAAGAGCTGTAATACATAAAGATGCGGTTTTAGCACCTTATTAGTTCGTTTTCATAACATTTTTCTTTTGAAATTTTCGTCAAAATTTGATGATTCCAAAAAATCTCCGGTCTCGGGCCAAAACTGAGACTTTTTGGATGGGCGAGACCGAGACTCCCAACCCCGATAGAGGCAGGCTCGTGTTAGGTTTTTACAGTTTGTTTTCATTCATTTACAACCACACCTCCCTCATATGTATTTTACAGGTCCACTTTGGCTCCACAGGCCGCAATGGCCGAGTGGTAAGGTGTTCTACTAAAGAACCTAGGTTCGAATCCCCGCTGCCACAAGGCTTTCGCAAATCCCCTTGAGCAAGGGACTACTAAGCACATATCGGTTCGCCGTGGACTCCAGCCAACCCAGCTGTCTATCCTTAACTAGACGGTAAATGGGTACCACTGCGGTGGGAAGGTAACAGGAGTCTGTGTTCTGGCGTAATGCCTGATGAAGGCAGGGCTGGCCCCCCTTCCACAGATGTAGTCAACATTTGAGTTGTCGCTCCTGGCTTCGGGCTGTGAACCCGGAGATAAGCACCGGCACCCTATAACCTTCTGTGGGTTGGAGTTCTCTCCAGGGGTCAAATACCTTACTTTACCTTTTTAGGTCCACTTTGTTTCGTCCACTGTACAACCTGCGAGGAAGGAGCAGGGGTTTTTTGGTCGCCGAACTTTAGACCAAATGGCCTCAACGACTCAAATTTTTTAGGCCATCCAAATTTTGTTAATTTTCAGGTTGCGCGTTATTGCACGCATTGTTAAAATTACAGTTATCATGTATTCATGCGTTATATATTCAAAAGTCGCTGTTTAACAACAAAAATCGCCATCATCACTGTTTAACACACCAGAAAAACTACGTTTTTACCTTATAATGGAACAGAACCTTGTTAGCACAGAAATACTGGTGCACGACAGTATCAATGAATTTTTTATGAAAATTAAAGCAGGTAATAGGAGCATACTAATATAGAGAACTGCAGAAAGAAGAAAATTAAACTAATAGAAATAAAGCTAACTACTAAAAATAAACGGTAAATGGAATTTTAACTTGAATATGCATTTATAAGTGTAAATAAACACTAACTAGCTGGCGGCTGGCGCAGCCCAGAAATACAAGTGAAATGTATGAATTCGCGCCCATATTTTTAGAAAATTACTGTTCTTATTTAAAAATCAAAATTTAACTGGGTTTTCGTCGAAAAATTTAAGCCAAATGGCCTCAACGGCCAAAATTCTTTAGGTCATCGACTCATAAATTTAGGCCATGGCCTTAGCTATGGCCTAAAGCAACTTTGGGAAGGAGCAGTTTTGTTATCTTGCGTTTGCGTATATATCATGCTGTCGTTTGTGATTTTGCAGATCCCTGTTGAAGTTTTCAAGTTTGAGATTGATCGGACGAAGTTGCCTAGGGTAAGTACGCATGTACGTATATATTTACGTACGTACTTTGCTTATTCTAGGGAATTGTTTTGGGGGCACTCGGGTAGTAAGAAGTTTAGGGGGGATGTTCTGGACAGGTTTTTTCAAAATTTTCCTTGTGAATCATTAAGAAAATGTGAGTTTTTAAAAATCTGTGTTATATATTCCTGAAATCCACCTTTTCGCAGAATTAAGGGGGGGTCTCTTTGGGTCAAAATCGATAGTCACGGATTTCACTCATTTTCGCACACTATAGAGGTCGGGGAAAAAACCAAGGTAGTCACTTTTTGGACCCTGCAGCACTACCCAGTGGAGCAATCCGGCTATAAATTATTTTGTTATCAAACCCTGTGGTTTCTGTGCTTTTTCGCGTATTTCTTTGTCCCGGAGTATATACTTTTTGGCCACTTTAGCTGAGCCAAACAGCCGATTCGCCGAAATGAGGTTTTTACCGGCTAGCACAAAATTGTCAGGTCCAAATGCAATTTTGAGCTGTTCACGTGAAAGAACGCATTAAACTTTCTACAGTGCGCTCCAAAATAAATTGCCTTTTCACTTACAAATTTTATGGCTGTCACCGACATTTAGATTACACGCGTTATGAACCACTTTTGAGCAACTAAGAACCATTTTTGGGAGTTTGGCAGCAAAAGCAAAAATTGGTTTTTTCCACCCCTTTGTTTTATTTTCCCATTTTTTAAAATTCTGCTGGCAGCTAGCCAAGCGTCGCAGGACAACGAGACCGACATTTTTGGAAAGAGCACATGTTGTTCTCATAGAAGCTGTCAAAAGTTATTATCTATCTACTAGGGAAAAGTTTCTACAGGCCTTCAAAAATAGGCAAATTTGAATTTTTGGTGGGTCGAAAACGCCAAAATCTTCAAAATGTCAAAAAATGTCCAAAAGTGGTCCGATTTTGCTCAGATTTGGTGTGGTAGGTGGGACGGTCCCTACCAACTTGCATGCAAAATTTGAGCCCGCTAGCTCATCCCCATCGCCCAAACGAGGGGTTGGTTTTTCCCCGCCTCTTACGGGTTGGTTTTTTCCCCTACCTCTATATCGATACACCAGAATCAAAACATGGAATCTCCAGTTTTTATACTTTTGAGTTATGGCCTTTTAAAGGTTTTTACAAGTCATTGCGGTTGAACGGTTTGCTGTATTTAAAAAGTCTGTGTAGCACTTGTACATAACAAGGACTAATACTTCCAACCGTACGGTCCAAAATTCGTAGTGCTCATTCTATAGCCTTGAATTAGGCAGAAAGTACATAAAGAAGGAGAGTAGATATTTTGCCACTAAATCGTATCATAGCTTCATTGAATAATTGTCTGATGCAAAACAGAAAAATTGACTGTTGACGTTTATCTGAAAAGAAAATGACCTGCAAACAACGTAGGAGATTGTGCGTTAGAGGAGTCTGTCGCATCGTGAAATTTTCCAGCTTCGGAGGTAATGGGAGAAGCTGTAATTCTTTGATATTTGCTGTGCACGTATTTACGCTTATAACTTTACAAGATTGCTTAAAATCGCCCATCATCCACTCACAAATTCTTTGAATGAATGAATGAATGAATGGCAGGGTGAAACCGCCCCCCTCACACGCCTTCATTGATATAAAAAAAATGTTTATATCCTTCTGTATGGCGTTGAGGGGCCCACCTCTAGCATCCGTGCTTCCATTCTAATGTCCCTAGTTATAAACTCAACATAATAACATTCATTATATAAAATTAAATGGTATATATACGTATACAACTAGCTGGCGGCCCCAATGGAAGCACAGATACCTACTGAGACAACTCATAAGAACAAAAGGTAAGTTTAGAGGAGAAATTAAATTTGCTAAAGGAGAATTTCACCTATTAACCTTTTTTAAAAAATGTAAAAAAAGAAAAGAAAAACTGTTACGAAGAAAAATTATATAAGAAAAGTTTGTATATAAGATATATAACACGGGGTTTTCACATACAGAATCATATAAATATATATTATATATGTGTATATATATACGCACATATATAAGTCAAAAAGGCATTTTATGTATATACTGGAATTCATCGTTCATATATCCGAAAGATAAAATTAATAATAAAGATGCTGACGCATTTTTAAGAACTTCATATCACGTACATATATGTGTATATATGCCGAAATTTCAAAGTGATTTGCCTTGACATGCACAGCATGTCCTCGTCTCAGCTCCCCTTTGGCGTCGGCATACCACGCCCTGTCTACCTACCCATATGTGCTTACCCACCATAAAAGAGCTGCAGCAAAACCAAGTAATTATAAAAACAAAAAGTACATATATATATGTTTATATATATATACGTATACATGAGTACAGTATTTATAAATGAGATGAGTAAGAGAACCGTATATAATCTATTTGCCATCCGTTCATCCTGGTGATTAGGGATGACAAATAGAGCTTTGCTGCAGGGGCTTCTCTTTTAATGGAGGAACGTGGCATGCCTGAAAGCATATATGTATAGTCAACGCTATGCATGTATGCAAGCCATTCATTCATTATCTTTTCTGGCGCTTTCCCCCGCCTTTGTTTATGAAAAAAAATCGTTTTATACAATGACAAGTCATAGGGCCGACTTCAAGAGGAT
>JASAND010002874.1:0-38802 GCA_030248195.1 Trissonchulus latispiculum
ATATAGCACTGGCAAAAAGGGTTGGCGCCATAAATCCAATAAGAGCATAATAGAAATATGATGATAAAAATCCAAAAATAGGGACCACGATCCCGGGGGCTGGAAAGACGTTTAGGGTGCGCCATGTGTGGGGACTGTAGGGGATAATACCACGTCCATAGGGGAATGGGTAGGGCCAGGGGAGGGACGGATCATGAATAGCCATAAATGTCCAACGGTGTTGGTTAAGAATTCGCCAGAATGGAGGATAAAATGTCAGTAGGAAGGATGGGACGGAAGGGCCGGGAGGGACGGGGGGCAGGAGGACGAGGGACAGGGGGAGGGATCGGCCACTACCAGCCGCGGAGGACCGGGGAACGAGGGATCGATCGGAAGGGGTTCGTCCGCCAATTGGGGGAAGGCAGGGTTGTAGTGGGTGATACCTGCCACCGGGCAGTATACATTCTTGGATCTGGGGTTTGAATGGGTACCCGCCATGAAGACACTATGGCGGTTAATATCCATGACGAGGGGAGCCGCACGGAGACTGGCCGGAGGGTTACGATCGTCGAAAAAGGGTGGATGGGATTGGCCACGGCGGCGGCGCTCCGCCACGGCTCGGATTCGCTGAAGGAGGATGTCCTGGAAGGCGGAAAATTGGGTTTGGGTCAGGGGTTCACGGGTCTTGGGGTCTAGGAAGAAATCGTCTAGACCACCTTGGAGAAACCACAGGAGGGCTTCCAGCCAGATCCATCCGGCTACGTTAGGACCGGTCCACGCGGCAGGGTTGTAGAGGTCCGGGTAGACGTCCGGGTCCATTTCTCCGACGGACGCGGCGGGTTGGCCGTTGATGCGGGGGGGGGGCCAGGACTCCAGTACCCCAGAGAGGGTCATCCGAGGACTCAGCAAAGAGATGGGTGGGGTAGGTGACGAGATGGATTCTCGTACAGGAGTTGGAAGGCTATGCGGACCATAGCCGGGGTGTTGAGGCCACCTGCCCAGTTGGCCTTCAGGGACTCTGGGGACGAGTTCAGCATTTGGGACACTTGGGTTTTTCCGGGCGGTGGACCGGGAACGATGCTCAGTTGGTGCAGGAGGGGCTACCCCTCGCTGAGCTGCCGCCAACTGAACCTCTAGACTAGCGGCTTGAGTTGGCCGCTGGACTTCTGCTACAATCTCAATGGAAGTGAACGAGGTCGCTGAACAACGTCCTGAGGCGGTCTCGGCTGGCGGGCGGGGACCAGATCGAACAGACACTGATCCGGACAGCTGAGGGGGTGGGGACAGCCATTCCCCGCTGGGAGGGATAAGCGGTGTAAGAGCCGGACTACCGCTAACTCCAGGATGTCTGGAAGCACTGTATCTCTGTGGCACAACCTAGGTCAAGGTCTAGGTTGGGGCGAAGGCGGGGGAGGGGCGTGCTCGCAGCCTGAGCACGACTGGAACCGGAGGCAGCGCTCGCGCCAGATTGGGCACTGCCAGAAGTATCACAGCGCTCCCGGGAGCGTTGTCGGATTCGGACTTGGGCAGGGAGAGGGGGCGGGGTTTGCTGTCGACGGTGACGGTTGGAGGGGTCCGAGGAGTGAGGTCGGCCGTGGCGCGCAGCCGTCATCCGTCGCCAGTCAATCTCGGCCCATGGGAGTTGGGGGTAGTGCCACTGAGACCTCTGACAAATAAACCGGCAAAGGGAAAGAACATTGCTTCGCGAAGGATATGGGGAGGTTGGGCAGGGGGGGGGGTCAAGGTGCAAATCAAGGGACCAAGGGGGGACGGGCCAGGGGCCGGTCGTTCGACAGGACCGACAAACATGATCTCCTCATAAATGGTGGTTAGCTCCTGACGCTGACGCCGGGAGGGGCGTGCGTCTAGAGCGGTAAATTCCAGGGCTGGGTAAAGGGGGCCGGCACCCAGACGACGATGCTGGACGACGTCTTGGGTACCTCGGGGGCCGTAGGATGCCGTGGGAGCCAGTTGGAGGGCCATTTGAAGGTCACAGAAATTGACTTGCCGGGCTGCCCGGTGAGCCAAGGTAGCGTGGGTATAGACTTCGTGTGCCTCGTACACGATGTCTTGAATGTGGGGGAGGGGATCCATACCCTGGGTGCAGCAGGTATGTTGGGGAAGTGGTACTCCGACGTTAGGCGGCACAGATGGGACGGCGGTCCGTGCAAAAAGCCTGCTCAATCGGTAGCCTGGCTGGGCCAGGTAGGCATTTCACGGACCACTTGGGGGTTTTGGGGAGCTTTCCGCAATTTACCGGGGGGGGGTAGGTTTTGCGATATGAATGGGGAATGTCAGGTGCTGCTGGCAGCACTGGGGGAGCAAACCCGGCGGGACCAGGTTGCTGGGATGCTTGGGGGGTGTCAGATGCTGCCGCCAGCACTGGGGAAGCAAACCCGGCGGGACCAGGTTGCTGGGTCGCTTGGGGAGAGGCGTGGTCCTCTTTGTATACCTGGGAATTAGTTGACCGGTACGAAATGGTGGAGGCGTGACTGTAGGTAGGGGATTGTGCCAATTCTGGTGTCGGGAATTGGCACATTTGAGGAGAATAAATTACTCAGGCCGGGAGGGCAGTCGAGACTGGGGGTGTCTGCACGCCTGCGCGGCCTGAGTTGCCTGGGCTTGGGATACTGTACCTTGTATCCCATTGTCGGGGTTGGCTGCGGGGAAAAGGGTGTCAGCCGGCGGAGTACCAGCTGGGCGGGACGGCGGTCTGCCGCCATCCGAAAAAACTGAACCGGGGCTAGGGACTGGGGGGTGGTCTGTGTACCGTATAATAGGGTTCACAAATAGAATTTCAGACACGGGGGGTCGGGACGGGGTCTCCGCGGACGGGCCCGCAGGAGACCGCTGGGGACCGGGTTCAGAAGTGGGCTGGGGATTGGGGAGGGTTTGAGAGCCGGGCTGCCCAGTCTCTCTTATAGGGGAGTTCTGGCTCATCGGTAGCACCGGGTTCCAAAAAGCTTGGTCAAGCTCGGGAAATTGGACAAAACTGTGGACGTCGAAGGGTTGAGGAGGATCAAGTCGTCGTATTCGGGGCCAAATGGATCCTTCGCGGAAGTTAATGGAATTTCTCCGGCTCATATAAAAGCCAGAGAACAGCACCAAATTAAGCAGGGATCAACTTCAGTGCCCACTAATCTACTTCTATATAAAATAAGGCACCAAAATTGCACGGAAGCACCAGCTCTGAAACAAACAAAGAGCAGTGCATACACAAAAAGGTGAAGAATTGTAAGAAAGAGTGTGCTGGGGTGAGAACAGTGTCAATATTTTGGAAGTGAACTATCGAAATGGTAATTGTAGGGAGGGGACGAAAAACTCAGGGTAGGGGCAGGGGACAGGACTGGTTTTGGGAAAAGGCAAAAGGGACGAAGTTTGGAATTTCAACCCGAACGCGTTGAAATCCACCAAACAGGGTATGAGGATGGGCCGTGCCCCCTTCGAGCAGGTTGGCCTCATTTCGACCATCGGTCGAAATATCTGAAACAAAAACCATAAAACAGGACATGGTATACAGGTACATACGTAGGATCGGCCGGACCTTACGATACGGTCCTAGGGTACGAGGTACTACTTACCTGCAGTTTTTGCCTGTACGTATGTAGCATACAAGCAAAACAAACCAACCGGAGGGGGAAACCAACAAGAAACTAGGGGAGGGGAAGCATACTATTTAATTATCATACATACCATGCATACAAAACATGTATACCTAGGAATCAAAAATACATACGTATGTAGGACCCTAAAGGGGGAAAATTTTGGATTTTATTAGAATACGTACGTATAACTAATAAAGAATCGTAGCGTGAAGGATAAAGAGAAGAATACGTAAAAACCCCATTTTAGTTTTAATATAAATCGTAAAAGGATAATAACAGAAAAATAATATAAATCGTATAAGTATACAAAAATGTATAAATATACTAAGGAGAAAACCCCAATTAAAAATGAAAAGAGAAAAACCCAAAAATTTGAAAATAACATAGATAGAAGTAATCGAGCGTAGGGTCCTACCCTTTTTGACCCTAGAAACACTCATACAAAAAATAGACATATATACGTACATTTATACCACAGACAAACACATAAACACACATACAATCAAAACACCCTACTTACGTATTTATTTATTGATGGCCATCATAATTAATGAGTGCGTAGCGCTACTGGAATAAAATACACGGAGAAGGGAAAGGGGCACAACATAGATAGGGGAAAGGGACAGGGGAGTATACCATGTCGGACAGGGTGAAGGGTCCAACACTCTAGACCCTTTTTGGGTTACCCCGAAGCGTAACCCTGATAAAACACACATATTTGGGGTAAGGTCCAGGCCAGCTGGACCTTGGAGTTATCCGTCATAACTCCAAAAACTTACAACGCGGTGATCTTCACGGGTTTTTCGTTTAGCGGTTTCTGGGCATGGGGTACGTATATAGATCATGGGGATAACGTACTAATGGGTTTGGGCAAGGGTGTCGTTTCAAGGGTAGCAACAACAAGATCCCAAGTGTTGCTGGTATTGGCCTGCCATGTGCTCAGGCGACTAGGCGGGCTGCAAGTGCCTGAGATTATCGGGGTTTGGATAAGGTTACCGGAAATGACACTGTTCGTTATGGTAATACTAAATTTATCGGCCAGTGCCCGTAACTCGTCTGGGGTAAGGAGTGATGTCTGCCACATAGGGGTGGAAAGGGAATGGGACTTAGGGACTACGGACCAATCATATTTTTGCATAAGGTCATAACCAATAATAAAATCTTGGTACAGACCTTGGGCAACATGGAAGGGAAATAAATATTTGTGCCCGTTGCACAAAAAGGGTATCTCGCATTTCCCCAATATGTCAAGGGACGTATCCTCCGCAGCTGTGGAGAATTTGGAAGCCGCAGAGGTATGAAGGGCAAGGGAGAGGGTTCCGGAGGCATTTACATGGTCGAAAAATGCCTTGGATATGTAGCAGACATTCGCCCCGGACTCCAAAAGGGCTAGGGCCTTCACACCAAAAATACTTACTAGCAGGTGGGGGCTTTTTTGGGAGGGCAGACGAGTACACTGGGACACGTAAAAAGGGATAGTGTCAGTCAGGATTGCTTGGACGAGGTCACTGACGGGACCTGTCTGTTCATGGTCAGGAGTATCTTGAGCCTCAGCGTCCTCGGCTTCGAAGGATTGATTTCGGTCATTCAGGTTACTGAGCGGAGTGAGGTTGGGTTGGGTCTCAGGGTCCTCAGCCTCCGAAACCTGAGCGAAGGCATTTTGGGTAGGGAAGGTAGTAGGAATGACCGCTGGGGTTGGCAGCTGAGGCTCATTGATAACAGCAGGGGTGGGACTTTCTGTTTGATGGACCGGCTCTCCCAAGAGAGCAGTGGGCTTGGGCTGGGTCTCAGGGTCCTCAACCTCTAAAACCTGAGTTGAGGCATTTTGGGTAGCGAGGGTAGTAGGGGTAGCCGCTGGGATTGGCGGCTGGGGCTCATTGGTAGTAATAGGAATTAGGGTTTCGGGTGGCAAGGTTAGCTCTCCCATAGATTGGGATCGCTGACGAAGGTGGGGTCGAGGGAGTCGTTTGGGTTTGGGCAAAGAGTCGCTTCTGGTGGACTCGTGGGGTTGGCAGAGTTGACCGGACATGTCCAGCTCCTCCATGCACTGACGAATTCGGCCCAGAAGGTTCAACAGCAGGCTTTCGAATTCTTCGAATTTTTGGCGGGTAAGGTTCATGGTTGAGGAGAAGTCCCCAGGAGACTTCTCAACAGCTTTAGGGAGTTTTGGGTACGATTCCTGCTGATGATCCTCCACCGGGCTGAGCGACTCTCGGGGATCCTGGAACATGTCGCCCAATTCAAAGCACGGAGCCCACTGGTTGGGGCCAAAGGGATTAGTGGAAATAGCAATAGGGAAGGCGTGGTCGTGACGAGCACGCTTGGAATGTCGGGAAACTATTTTCCAAGAGTAGTTTCCTGTGTCCCGCATGGGGTGGTAGTTTCCGGGGGCATTGCGAGTGGAGGCCGTGGTAGGGGTAGCTGTAGTGGGACCATCCTGGTGATGCGAGGTACTGGGGAGGTGTTGCTGGCCCTCGCCAGTCAGCAACATCTCCCCAGGGCTTAGAATAAACTTAGGGGTGGAATGTGTACGTACTTGGTTAAATGTACGTACATGGTTTGTACGGGGTAAAATTTTGGGCGTCAACAGTGGATCAATTAGGGAGGGGATAGGTACTTGGATCTTGTTGGACGCTACGGGCTTCCCGTAGCATCCGCGAGGGGGAGTCCACTGCTGACGATTAAACCTTTCGCAACCTCGCAACACCAAGTTTTTCCTTGCTGGCTGGGGGCTACACTCCGGGTGGGTGGGTAGGCAAGTCCGCGACACCACTGACAAGTTCGTGTGCGTTTGGGCTCCAAAAATGAAAGGCGACGTTGGACAGGGTAAGGGGGTTCGACCTCGTGGTCAAACAGACTGGGGGGTTTCGTAGATTGGGAGGAGGGTGGGGATGGGGTATACTCCGTTAAACAAGATGACACTGAGACCGTCGGGGACTGATGTGACTCCGGGTGATGGCCACTTGGTGAGAAATAGGGTAAGGGTTCGGGCTCCTCTGAGCTCCGATTGGCCATCCGAGGGTTATCAGTCACTTCATACACGGGCGCCATATTAACTGGGTAGGGGTCAGACCGGGGGCGCACGTCGGGGCTTACTGACGGCGCCCCAGGTTGGCGTTTCCCTGGTTCTGGAAAAGGCCATCGGAAGTGGGTTGATGACTAACTTGAGGACTGGGTTGGGGTTGGAGGTCACTCAGGTCACCTCCTTGTTGGCAAAGGGGGGTCCGCGCTTGAGGTTGGGGGCTGGCCATCACCTTCGGACTCGCCAACATACGTAGGAATCCGGGGTGGTTGGGCCCCAGGTTGTCGACTGCGCGTATACGGGTGGGGCAGTATTGCCACCCGTGCCCCTCTTGGGTGCACCAGAAGCACAACCTGGGCCCATGAGTTCTGGAGTTGTGGTTACGAGGGTAAGAATTGGAATTATTTCGAATTCCATATGGGCGGGGTTTGATCTGATCATGGGGGCCTTGGGATGGTTTCGTTCCGCTAGAGGCCGAAATGGATTTGGCATGGCGTTTCGTGGACGGGCAGGTTTGCGCTACCAGGGCTTCCCTAGTAGGCAAATGGGGTTTAGGGTATCCGGGGGTATGGGGGGAATAATCATAAAAATACTCCAATGAGGTTTGATGGGGAGGGGGAGCCCATCCAGGACACGCCGAGGCTTTGGGACAAAAACCCAGAGCGGGTTTTTTCTTGGGTTGGGGCTTTCCGGACGGCTGTTCCAGGGGAGTGGGGTTGGGGGGTGGGGCTTCTTCGCTCGGGTCAGAACCGTCCAGATAAACTGTGGGGTCACGACGGGAGGGGCTTCCCCTACCTCCGTCCTGGGGGGAGTCCGACGAGGGGTGTAGATCGTCCTCGGGACTCAGTCCTGACCCGAGGCGGATGTGGACGGAAGATCCGTGCTGCCCAGAACTTCCGGCCACGGCCCCAAGGTCAGGAGGGGGAGGGTCAGGAGATCGGGCCACTCTGGGTTTACTGTCAAAGGGGTCGTCTTCAGGGGGGTGATTATCCATTACAAACACGACACGAAAAAACACAACTCACCAAATTAGTTATATACGTATATCCTATTTTTGGGCAGGACCGGGGGGCGATGGGGATTTTCCGGGTAGGATATACGTATATAACGCAAAATCGGGGTTTTCCGGCCAGGGACACGAAACTCCAATAATACGTACGTATTTCAGGCCAAAATTCGGGGGTTGGGTCAGTCTCCGGGTCGACCTGGATTTTCGGGGAATCCGTCCAAGGGGTAAGCAGCAGTCCACCAGTTGGGGCTGACAAGGGCCAACAATACCAGGTTAGATTCCTGGGCGGGTCCTGGAATCTAACCAAATTTTACAAAATTTTATATTTCCCTCCCAAAAATTTTCTGGGTAGGGGGGGCAAATTGATATAAATGTAGGTCGGGCAGGGAGTTGCTGGTATAATGGGGGGTGGATTATCACTTGGCGTGGTCCCGGTGATAATCAGAGGGAAAGTTGGTCTGCCCAACTATAAGGATAAATTCCGAAAGGAAAGGGAAAAAATAGCACAACACTAGAAATGCCGCAAAATAAACCAAGTGAGAAAAATAAACGCACCGCTCGTCAACCAAAAGGAAACAGGACTAATAAAAGTCACGGGGAATTGACAGGAATTCAGGCGTCTGACTGGGACTTTAAGCGATGCGTGGGCGGCGCTTCAAAGGGCCCAAGCAAAGTCAGGCGCCTGATAAGGACTCAAGCGATGCGGGGGCGGGCCAAAAAAATTAACACAAAGGTTTGCAATTGGGAATGACGTCAATTGCAGACCTTTGTGAATCCACACGGGGGGAATGGGTATACACAACCGCCAAAGGGATAGAAGACCGGCGAATCCAGTCAATATTAGGGAAAATGGATAGGGGGGGAACTTTACAAGTAGTAGGTATAGGGGAAAAATAATTTGGGGCTTCTAAAAAAAATTTTTTTTGGACTAGGGGGGGCTAGAAAAATTACTTTAGGGGAGGGAGAAAAATAGGAAAAATATTTTAGGGGGAAAAAATATAAGGGAAGAGCCTGAAACTGGCAGCCTAATGTAAAATATGGGGGAGCTAGGGATTTTAACCACTGAGCTCACGCCCCAAATTTTACAAGCGGGAACTGTGCGCAAGAACGCTGACCTGTGACTGCGGGTGGAGATATTTAGTCCAGGCGGCTCTCTACCACCGACTTGCCTCGCCAAGGGGGTAATGGGTAATTTTTGGGGGACGCCAACGGGGCGCCTAACAAAATTGGGGAACACGCACACAAAGGTAAGCTCAGTTATAAGTCAGCTCCGGGCTATTCCCAGAGCTCTACCTAGCTAAGAAAAGGGGTCAAACTAATTAGAGTTTAGTGAAATTAATTAAATAAAATAAATCACAGACAACTGGCGAGTTTACTGAGGCGGCACAGGACAAGGATAAGACAAGAAAGTCCGTCCGGCGATATCCGGACACGACAGGCAAGGTACAGCGGGCTACCCGCACAACAACAGGGAAAGGGCACAAAGAGGGAACACAAATAAAGGGAAGGGGGGACCAGCAACAATTCGGGCAAAGGAACAGTACAACAAAATTGGGGGAGGGGAGTTAGCTAAAGAAGTTAGACCCAGAGGAGGGAACAGGGGCAACCCCGCTAATTAGGTGGGAAAAGGAAAGGGGGAGAGTTAGGAGTGAATTGAAAGGTAAGTAAAAAGGGGTTTAAAGCAAAAGAAGGGATTAGGGATTAAGTTAAAAAGGATTTTAAAAGGAAAAAGGCGAAATAAATACTTACGCTTTCAGGTGTAGGTGGCTAACAGGGTGGGGCCCCAATCTCAAGAACCGACCTCTCTGTGACTTGACAAAACCCCCAACTGACAATAACAAGTCTGAGTCAGTATTGAAAAAGAGACAAACTGGAATAAACCAGTTTTTGTCAGCGTCTGCTGACGTGCATGATCTGTCTTTGCAGACAGAACATAAAAATTACAATAATTACATAAGGGGGGAATTTTTAGAGACCTTTCGGGAATTTTGGGAGAAAAATGGGAAAAGGCGAAATGTAGATATTGGAAAGGGGGGTGATAACGGAGACGTTATTACCCACATTACAATACCATGACAAGTATGTACAGAGCATAAAAGACTGCCTAATTATTCCAAAGTATTCAGAAATATTTTGCTCTCTGACCAACCCGTCTCGCTAGCACTACGTTTATTTTCGAGAAGCAAGAACAGGCATCCTCTACCAGACCTATAGTCGCAAGGCCTATGCAGAACTCAGATAAACTGAAAATATAGATGCCAGTTACATTGGATTAGCTGAAGTACATTCTTGAAATCAGTAAATCAATGTCAATTTGTATTTACCAAAGGAGATATTTGAAGCAACCAATTTTGTATTTTTAGACTTCTAATACTTGCATTCAATTCTGGATAAAAGGAAAGACCACGCTATTTTACTACATTTTCCGCGTGTATAAGTTCAGCTGGGAACTCCCTGACTTTATATATTGTTATTTATTCAAAAAATCCTACAAATCAGATAGCTATTAGCTACAAACTCTGACCGACTGCAATAACCTTTCCCATTTCCTCCATTTTTACTGACTTTTCAGAAATGCTGATGTTCTAATGACACCAACCAAACTAACCGTGCAACTATGTACGCCACAATAAACATATGACAACGAAGGATACACCGCCTGCATTTTCTCTAGTGCTCAATGAAACAGCAACCGATGCAAGTACCATCTGTGTGTATTAAGCTGTGACAACAATTCATGATGACTGGTTGCAGTAAGGCCGGTTCACAGGCTGTCGCTTGTCGCGTGTCGCATGTCGCAAGTTGCATGTTGCATGTCGCGTAGGATTTGTAGTACGTCGCATGTCGCTTGTCACAGTGACTGATGTGTTCACAGGTTGATGTCCTGTCGCAAGAAATTTCAGTGCAACACTTTCCAATGCCAAAATTTTATAGGATAGAGGCACGCGACACGCGACAAAAGTTAAAACATTTTCAACTCCTTACGACACGCGACAATTTGTCGCACGACACTTTTGTCGCAACAAGCTATGAACCTGTGAACACTCTCGCGACAAGCGACACGCGACATACAACTCTGCTACTCGCGACACGCGACATACGACTAAGCCTGTGAACCCGTCTTCATGTGAGGAAAACTAGAGGGAGAATATGTTGTGTGTAAAAACGTCTCGTGATGTGGCGTTGACACGCATTACAGATCCAAACTTTCCCAAAACTTTGACTGATCAACACGAGCCATTGTGCATAACTGGGGTAGACAATGGGCGCGGTTGTCCCTTTGACTCGGAGGAAATGCTAGTTTTGGCTGACTCTGTGCTCGGTTGGTTATGGATTTTACGAAAGTAGATTGAATCAAATTGTGTCTGGTCCAATTTGCAAGATGGCCGAGTGGTGAAGGTGATTGACTAAATATCTTACGGCCCTATGTTCGAATCCCCGCTGCCACAAAGCTTTTAAAAATCCCCTTGAGCAAGGGACTAAGCACTTCGCAGTTGGCTCCAGCCAACCCAGCTGTCTATCCTTAACTGGTCGGTAAATGGGTACCACTGCGGTAGGAAGGCAACAGGAGTCTGTGTTCTGGCGTAATGCCTGATGATGGGCTGACCCTCCTTCCACAGACGTAGTCAACAATCAACACTAGAGTTATCGCTCCTGGCTTCGGGCTGTGAATCCGGAGATAAGCACCGGCACCCTTTAACCTTCTGTAGGCTGTTGGTTGGAGTTCTCTCCAGGGGTCACTTTTACTTACATTTAATTTGTAAGATGCATGGTACCTGATCCCAAAGCACTTCAACAGTCATCAAGTCCTCACCAATGGAAAACTGCTCTTAAGTTTTTGCTACTCGTGTGGTAACAACACAGATTTAAGGCAAACAACCTTTCTTAGCAGTCTAGTTCAATTGGATATCTAGTCAGGTAGATTGAGCATGCTGTTTGAACACTTGGAGCTTAAAACTATAAATTACAAAGAGCGTATAAGCTTTGAATATAGATTTACAAGTGTGGTTTTTTGCAGTCTTGCATCCATAAACTAAAACGTGACCTTCCTTTCCATTGTTTCAAATACAGAATAGACTGAAATTAATTCGACATCGAATAAATTTAATTGGACAGCGAATGAAAATAAAATGGTATACGACCCCGACGTCAAAAGCGGTTGCAGCTGAACGACTGGATGCTGGCTGCATAAGTGCATGGTAAACTACATAGTACCAAAGTATGCCCTGCTAGGCCTTGTTATTATAACACGAATTTTTAAGTGTTGCACTATGCCTAACAAAATGTATTGGTTTTAACAGAATTCAAAAACTCTGGGTCAGAGTATGAGCCTGCCACTGTGAAAGTCAAACCGTCGGATCTCATGGAAATGATCTACAAAAAAAGTTCTTTATAGGTAGAAAAATGATTCTGTACCCGCTTCTGTGCTACGAGGTTTGTTCGGTATTTTCCTGCTCTTTGCACATTTAAAGTTTCATCTAGTGTACTACTTTTTGGGAATGAAAAAAGTGAAAAGTGAAAATATTCTAATCACAAGATATAATAGTATCTTGTGATTAGAATGCTTTTGGTTATAAGTTCTTGTGGTCTTATATTCAAGCCAGAGTACATAATATATGAGTGTGCCACTAGGCACACTCTATGTTATCATAGCAAAAACTATGCTCTGCTCGCTAACGGCCCACCCCCCCCCGCAAATGAGACCCTTCACTTCAAAGAATTTTGAGCGCAATGTTTATGTTCTAAAGCTCGAAGCAGGCACAAAATTTGCGCACGCACTGCTTGTGTTTTCGAGCTTAAGCACATAAACATAGAGCGAGTGAGCGTACCCCCGTGTCGACTACTGATTTGCGGGGGGGGGGGGCGGTCACTAGGGTCTGATTTCCGGGGGGGGGGGGGGTGGGCCGTTAGCGTGCAGAGCATAGTTTTTGCTCTGATAACATAGAGCTTGCCTAGTGGCATACTCTTGTTATTATGTACTCTTGTCATTATGTACTCTTGATTCAAGTCAATAAGGAGTCCATAAGTCTGCTGCTCTGTATACTGTATACTGATTATCATCATAACATTTGCTAAAAATAGTACACCAGCGAAATTTAATATAATCACTCAGGCTGAAAGCGTTTAAATTTAGAGAGATTCTGCAGGACCGTGAAAGGTAGTACGGATTACATGTACCAGATTGGTATCAACAGAGCAAGGATTTACACCCTTCATCACGAATTTAATAGGACATCTAGTTTGCGAAGCCGACGTTATATGCGGAGTACTGATAAACAGAGTGCTCAGAGGAATTTCGTACGGCGAGAATCTCACAGTGGATTAAAGTGTGAAGTTAGCACCGACAGTAAAGATATAAATTATTTCTGAGCTGTTAAGCCTAAGTGAATTTAGAATTGTGTTTCGACAAACGTTCAATGTTTCTTGTTTCTCCCGACTAAATTCCTAAGTCAGTTAGCTAATGGTTGATGTTCGCCATTTTGGGTAGTCGAAGTCAGTTGTAGTGGGGTTCGCGAATGAGCAAGTTGGTTCGAGTTTTCGGGGGAGAAATATTTTGGCTAGGTTGGGTAATTCTTTGTGCGCTGGCGGCAGTTGCCGAAATTTGGTATTTGCTTCTGTTTGTTAAAGTTTATTGAATTATTTGAAGTTTATGGTTTATACTAATTTTGTGATCAGGTTTTGTTGAAATTATCAATAAACCGTTGTTATCGTTTCTCTGAGTTCTAGTCGGTCAGGATCCTCCATTTCTCCAACATCACACACCACCGGTATTCACCTGTAGTTTAGTCTTATCCTAGTAGTCAAAAGTCAGGCAACAGCATTTTTACTAAGTCTCATATAGTCAAACTTCACAAAAGATACTCTTAGAATATTTGATATACTGCATCGTCTAAGATAGTAAGCGTAGAAATAAGATTCAGTTATCTCGAAATAAAATGAAAGATTTCAGGTCTTGTGAGTGTGCGCATGTCCGAAACTAATTTCCTCGGATTACCTTGACTAATTTCATAAAAACGGGCTAAAACCATTTGGCGATGCGGATTACGAAATTAGAGAAAATCGCCAAAAATAATCAAATACAAATCAAAGTACAGGAACCTGACAATTTAATAAAGAAATCAAAAACACCACAAAGTCAATAAACCTTAAACAGTAAATAATTCCAGAGAATGAATTAGGTAAGAAGTATAACTCATCTTCCAGAAACCTTCGACTAGTAATATGAAGCCCATTTCACAACCGACTCGACATTTACGCACTCAATTTATCATTTTGAACTATTAGTTGACGTCGGCGTCGGACCGTGCATAGAAATATGAACGTTTGAAATGATAAGCACTAACCTATAAATAATTTTAAATATGTAAAGAAAATGAAAAATAAGCAATTTGTGGCTGCCTTCCAAATATTTCAGAAAATCGATATAAATCGATAAAAATAAAAGATTGACAGACACAAATTGTCAGTCAAATGTAAGCGCTGTCGCAGTGCGAGGGATGATTCAATCAGTTTGATTGTTCAAATAATGTGATGAAAAGATGTATTAAAAGAGCCTTATACCAGCAATATACCTACCCATAAATTAGCATGGGTGGTTTTGGTTTATATCCAGAATTTTTCTGGCATCCCTCCATCCATCAACCGGTTTATCTACACACAAGTCTTCTTGAGATTATCCATGATTTGTTCCATCGCAATGGCGTCATCGCAGAACTCAGGAAATAACACATTAACTGCAGAGTGGGAGTAATAGTGGCCACATTTTCCTTAAAGTGAGCACCTTTGGGGAAGGTGACCACCAAATCTCCCACTCGCTGATTGATTGTGAAGTGTAGGAGCTTCTCAGACATGACGGTTTTTCTCTGCCACGGAACGTTTATACATAAAGCCGGGCAGAGCGCACAGAGGCGTGCAATGCTCTCTGTGTCTGGAATAACAGTCCAGATCTTTGAGAGGCCGTCTACCCAATTGCTGTAGTGGCAGTAGTTTAATGACAACAGCCCAGCATCTTCATAGTGAAGTGGAAAGCGGGTCTGCATCCAAAATATCCCCATGGAGAGGTGACCCCGGAAAACTCATTTTCTTTTCTCTGCAAAAGAGCCCGGAAGTATTGTTTAACATGTTTGGGGTGGAAGGGAAAATGAGGGGCTAATGGGAATGTACTGAGCAGTATCAAACTCATTAGCATAGGGAAGGCAGGTGTAACTGCTTCCTCCCCAAAGAGGCAATCACCGCATCCTTATTTGTTATGCTGTTGTCTGCAAACCCACCAGGTGTCGGTTGAAACTTATCCGACACAATCAGCATAAATCCATTGTCATTTTCCTCAACTGCCTTGTATTCCCACTAAAAAATCGAAACAGTGAAAAGCTTCATTCAGTGAAAACTATTAATAGCAAACTATTATTACAGAAAACAACTAACAGAAAACTATCATAATTGAAAGAAACACAGAATAATAGATAAAAAATTTAATTCAGTTGAATTGAAGAATTCAGTTCATCTTTACATAAAAGAAAGAATAATAAAGGAATGAATAAAATTTTTGATTTACAGGAACGCTGTTGTTCTTTGCCAAATTCCTATCCACGGATCTGTCCACAGTGAATGTAGGGCTGTAGAGGACCTTTGAATGTAAAACTTTTGAAAACGTGCATGTTCTGGTAGCATTTGTGATGATTGATAGAATCTAAATTATGAACACTTGATAAATGCAGAAATTGTAAAAAGTTCCGAGGAAAACAATCCGTCTGAGAAATTTTATAATTGATTGAATTCGATTTGAATAAAATATTTAGTGCACAACTTTCGAAAGTAAAAGAATACAAGCGCACTACATGTCTAGTTTGTGGGGAGAAGAAGTCTGGAGTGAAATGTGTGCGAAATTGTCTGAACATTTTTGGTAAACTGTGTCCATGGAGAAGTTAGCAACTGATTTACTTGCTGCATGAATATTTGTGCTCAAAATTAATGCTTTCCGGTGTTTATCTTTAACTTTTTAATTTTCAACTTTAAAACTTTGGCTTTTTGCTTTGTCTGAGTTTGACTTTTGGATGATTAGTCTTTTTTATTTTGAATACCGTTTTAGTTAATGTTTTCTTTCGCTTATGCTTTTCTGATTGATTTTCGATTGATTGATTTGCAATGAAACATTCTACAAGTATTTTCGGTGAGATTTATGACCGAAGTTTGAAAGATTTTTAATTTAGGATGCATTTTTGCTGAGATATTATTCGTGCACAGCTTTTGAATGCAAAACTTTTGAAAATGATCTGGTAGCAGTTGTGATAATTGATAGAATCTGAATTATGAAAACTTTTGACAAATGCAGAAATTGTGAAAAGTTCTGAGGAAAAGAATACGTCTGAGAAATTATATAATTGATAGAAATCGATTTGAATAAAATGTTTAGTGCACTACTTTTGAAAGTAAAAGATATGTGTGTTGTTGGTGTGGTAGATGGTCTCGTTTAATTTAAGGTCTAAACTTAAGGTCTAACTAAGGTATGAATTCAATGGCTTCGTTTGTTTGTTGTTCCTCAACGACAGCGTTTTTTACGACACAGCTTTGTGGTTCAGGGTACAAAGTAGATGTGCTCCTCAAAGTGCCACCGTACACTCAATCATCATACTAACTACCTAAACCGAGCACAGAGCTACGACTTTCCCCCTGGTACACGCAGCCATGATATTTGCCGACCCCGTCAGTAGACTAAATGCTACAGCGTGCAAAAATGCTGTAGTAAAGGGGTCATTCATTATACAGTTTGCTATGACTGTATGACTCAAAGCATAGACAACATATGGCAACATTTATGTTTGAAAATTTCTGCAAATTGCCAACGGAATGGGAGCTTCCCTCACTAACTGAGTTCGCCTGACCGTTGACCTTCACTTTCGTTTTAACCCCCTATTACGCGCTACTGAGTAATACAGCATGCGTACCAGTGGGCCGTCATGCAAGGTGAAAATGCCGTTTTGTGTGAAGACGGCTTGCAGAAATTTTCGCCATGCTTAAATTTTGATTAATTTTTTGGATTAGCGAAATGTAACGAATGTAATGAATGTGATGAATGAAATTAAAACGTTTAAAACTTTCAAAAGGTAATTAATATTAATTTGATTTAGCATAGTTTCATTTAAGCTTTAATTAATTAATTTGGTTGTACGTGCAAACACTTGTTTTGGTAAAGGTAAAGATAAATGAAAATGAAGTTGAGCTTGTAGGGATTTTGCACAATGCTTATCTTTGTCTTAATTAATATTAATTAATATTAATTAAATTTAGCTTAGTTTAATTTAGCTTGCTTTAATTAATTTATTTTAGTTTGCAAACTCCTGTTCAATAAACAAATAAATAAATTTAATAGCTGTTTAGTTGAATGCAGTCGAGTCATAGAATAATAATTGACGTTTGGTTACAATCTTCCAATGCAATGCAGTCACCAGTTGCAATTATAATCACCAGTTGCAGCAATCACCATAATGTTTTTTCTTAGAACATTAACATTAGTGAAACTGTAGTAGTGGATTGGATCTCGAAAAAATTTATTAGTTGGGTTGGTTTTTCAGAAAATTATTTTTTCAAATGCATGTGGTGGTTTGGGTCTAAAGAAAATTTATGTTATTTCAAATGCAGGTAGTGGACTGAATTTCAGAAAAAGTTTATTTTTTCAACTGTTTGTCGTCACTTGTCGTTCGCAGAATTTATTGTCAGATTTATTAATTGGAAATTCTTGGAAATTGGAATTTCAAGTTTCAAAAATTCCAAATACAAAATCCAAAATGTGTCATCAAAAAATGGAAATTTAATATAGCAATTACTGAATAACACAACTTTGAATTGTGTTGTAGTAGTTAACTACTATTAATTAAATTTATCTTAGTTTTATTTAAGTTTTGATGAATTTATTTTAGTTGTGCGTGCGAGGAACACTTTGGAATCCGGAGATTGCAAAACCAGCGACGGGAACCACAAATAAGGAATTTGTGGTTGCCTTCCAAATATTTCAGAAAATCTGGATTATCGGATGTTCTGGATGTTCTTCGTGTAAGTTTTAAAAAGGTTAAGAAAGAGGAATGTTCTCGCTTAGTGATCGAGTAATAAAACCTATGAGGCATATGATGCATATGAAGCAGATATGGTAGCTATCGTCATTGAATCAGGTTCAGCAAAAAAGTTTGGGTCTGGAACACCGTTAGCTATCAGAAAACATTATAGGTTTGGCACAAGAATCTTTCGATCAAAAGTTATGCTGAGGGCAAGGTTTACAGACTGTTTGTGACAACCGTATTGATAGCCTCAACTAATGTGGACGTTTGTCCCATCTATCAAGCATTTTTACACAGCAGATCTCTCGCCATGGATTTATCTCTGAGCGTTTCCAATCCTAAATTCTATCCGGAAAAAGAAAGCATGTAGAAAATAATAACATTTTAACCTTTGATTTGTGATTAGTTAAGCGTGTAACTATTAATTATTAAGTTTGTAATTACCACTGTTTGCTTGTATTCCTATTATTTGATCTTAGTTGTAATTATTAATTTCATTTCTGAATTGTACAATTTTACTCTTCTTTCATACTGAGATCAAAAGGACAGAAAACATGACTTCAGTCCACTACAAAGATGCACAGATATTCAGCCCATACTTGATTAGTGTATAAGTTTGTTAATAATAGTTTTATTATTGTAATTGTATTTTACTAGTAATTTGTAAATTGAAATCCGTTCTGTCCGTTTATTTGAGGATGAGTTTAGCTAATTTTAGCCCCTTTGATTTTACGTCATCAACTGTATGGGGTTTATTCACAGTTCCCCCCCTTTGAGTTGTTGTGAGTGAGTGAATAGCCAGACTGAATGTCTTTGCATGTGTATGTGTGATGTTCTACGGTACCCTTTCTGCGTCATGAGAATGACGTTAGTTTTTTCTCACTGGCATAGGCTAGACATAGGGGTACCCCATCTAAAAGTAATGCACAGGTCACCTCTGAAAGGAAAGGAAGAAACACAATCATTAAATAATAATGTTCAGAAATAATCCAAAGAATCTTAACTAATTACTAAGCTACGTAGAAGCGGTTTATCTAGGTACAGTTTAGGTCTTCCTGGGCTCCTTGTCCCCTGTTTGTTCTTACGAGTTCTTCTCTCACTTCTCTGCTTTCTGTGCCTCATCTGTTTAGCAACAGTCTTCCCACCGTGGGTTTTTAGGTCGGGACTGGTGTACCCCTGGGGGTATGGCTTATCCAAAACGGGTTTGGCTTCATAAGTATTCGTTTAAAATATCCACTCTAGGTCGAGCGGACCTATCTGCCCCTAAAATTTCTTTAAACGGTGTTAAGCGCGAGTTTCAAACTGGACTTCATGTCCCTCACTCAAAACTATCACGTTTGATTCGGGCTCTCGTCGCCCTAGAGTATTTGATACTAGCTTCGTTATCGCATTCATGTTATGTGCTAATATCAGCGGATATTAGCTGGATTTCCTTGGATTTCCTGAGAAGGGAATCCAGGCATACGTCATTGGTGGGTAATTTCTGACGGAAGTCCCCTCTGCAGACTTCCTTTTAAAAGATCAAAAGTGCCACTTTTGATGGTTTGCGCTCTATTCTTTTCTAGCTTCATGAAAATGGTTTTCTGCTCTACAACGATTACTTTCAGGTCGCCTTGTCTGCAATTTATGTAAAAAAATTAGCAAACCCGATTCAGTTGTGTCTGGTGTAGTAGCGACTACTTTGCTAAACATCCGATAACAACTATCTTCTACATCATAACGGATCCAATCCTATTGGTCTCTCAAACTTTCTATTTCACTTTTCTATATTCTCCTCTCCACTGCAAATTCATAGTCATCTTTTTCTTTGGGAGACCCAAACCGGGAAAACAAAGGTCCCAAATACGATATGGCGGTTTCAGTGGTTGGAGACCCAATGATTCCGACCTCAGTCCACTTGGTCAAGTGATCGTACATAACCAAGAGATAAGGTTTATCTTTAGGTCCATCATTTTCTACTGTTAGCACAAAACTTATGTTTTCCACAAAACATAGTCACCACACTTTCCCTCTTTTTAGGAGTTTCGGTCAAAGTAGATTGCTCGTTCATATGCCATGGTGGCTGGATTATACCTTGCAGGATCCTTTGTGGATAAATTGGTCTCGTATCTTCTCTTGAGGATCCATAAAGTCACATGGCACGGACAGAGAACAAAGGTCGCTGTAAAACGAATCTATGGTTTCCGTCGTGGCTTGTTTCTGTTGACGGAATTCATGGCGGGCCGCAACGATATAAGCCTTTGGGGTGAAATGGTTTCGGAGAGCGGTAAGGACAGTGTCAAATGTCTTTTCCCTGTAGGGCTTCGGTAATGATATATAAATTCTGTGAGCTTCAATTCCGATGCAGGTAAGCAAGATAGCGATCTTGCGGGATTCAGGAAAGGCATCGGATCCCGTTGCGGTCATATAGGTTAACAGTCTAGGTTCCAATTGCTTCCAGCTAATGGGAGGAGGTCCTGGGGTATCCAGGAAGGCACGTGGTGGTTGTCCTGGGGTATCCAGGAAGGCACGTGGTGGTTTAAAATGATCCATATCAGCATCAGCTCCAGTAGCTGTTAGATAGATAAGGAATTGTTTTCTCCATTCCTTCCAAGGAATGGCAGGGCCGCCTGGTGTAGGCAAAAAGAGAGACGGTGGTAGGAAGCAAATGTTATCCATGGTAGCTGTTAGATGGGTAAGGAAAGATGCTGGTAAGGAATTGTTCTTTCTCTCCAAAAATGTAGTAGCTACTACTTTGCTAAACATCCGATAACAACTATCTTCTACATCATAACGGATCCAATCCTATTGGTCTCTCAAACTTTCTATTCTATTTCACTTTTCTACATCTGGAAGTTCCCAGTTTCTGATCATAAAATTTACGCAAATCTACCTAATTTCTGAAACCCAGTTAATATAACTGAATCTGGGTTAAGATCGACAAGGTATTAACCCATTTGATTCAGTTCTAGGATCGGGCCCTTACGATCTCTCCGCATCTTTTCCGCTCTGGTCTCTCTGCTTTGCTCGTTGGATCCCGTGAATCCTGTTGCTGTCAGTCTGCAGTATTCACCCGGACATCAGGCCTTGGTTTCTCTCCCCCTTGACTCTTTGGATTCGTGACTTCCTCGTGATCAACCCTGGACTCTCAGCCCCTGCCACTGGTTCCTTGTGCTGCTCTGTCCGACTACCTGGAATTTCGCCGAAGAACGTCAGTTTGCTGAGTTTTCATCAATACGTTTGATCTGTTGAAGAAGCGAAAATTTACTAAGAATTGAATAACTTTTCAACGTTTCAGTCTAACAAGTAGGCCCCAAAAGGGGCAGTATTCCTTTGTAGACCTGTTTTTATTCAATTGCAAAATTGCCTTTGTCGGAAGGCTCTTTAAGCGTTAGAAGCTGCAGGTTCGGTTTACAATTCCACTTAACTTAACTAATCTCAGCTTCATTCTTTTAGTATCGAAATACTGTTATCTTTTGAAATATCTCACTAAATGTTTTGCTGTCTTATCAGGGGCCGATTTCATGATAAGTTACAAGTGTTACAAGCTACAACTTGTAGGCTTGTAGCTTGTGACTACAAGTTGTGCTAGATTCGGTTTCATCAATAATTTTCTTTAACTTGTAACCACAAGCTACAATGTTACAAGCTGTAAAATGCTCTTGCTCAGCTGCATTTTCTTAGCAGTTACTGCTCAGTTAAAGGAGTGTATTACTTCTGCAGTGTTAGCTTTTGTGTTCTGTCCCGTTTTTAGTTTTTTGTTGCTTTTTTGTATTTGTTAATTTGTCATTGCCTACCATTTTGAAGTTGATTTAATCGTTTCAAAATCCTACTTTTTTAAGCCAACAATTTCATTGTGCACTTGCACTAGAAATTTTAAATTAGCACGTTAAAAACAGTTATGTTCATGATTTTTTGATTTTATAATTTAGAATTTCATTAT
The DNA here is from genome assembly GCA_030248195.1 of Trissonchulus latispiculum. Lineage (NCBI taxonomy): Eukaryota > Metazoa > Nematoda > Enoplea > Enoplida > Ironidae > Trissonchulus > Trissonchulus latispiculum. The sequence continues at coordinate 21,590 of JASAND010002874.1, forward strand.
AACTTGGAAAAGGTTCAAACTTACGTCCTAGAAAAATATATAGTTGAAACGTGTTTGCTAGTTTGGATTAAATTCCGTTGTTTCTGCTGCTACTGTTGTTAGTGTTGTTGAAAATGAATAAAAATTGAAAATTAGAATTAAATTATGAGTTTAAGTTATCATAGCAAATGAAATAACACGAATTTAAAAAATTAGCAAAAGTTAACGGACTAAAATCGACTAGCAGACAATCAAACGTTTGCAGAATATAAGCCTACAAGACAACCTTCGACTTGTAAACTTGTAAGGATATTTTTAGTTGCATGTAAACTTGTATCTTGTAACTTGTGGGTTCGTGAAACGGGAACTGGAAATTCTACTTGTAGGACACTTGTGAAAACACAGCTTGTAGCTTGTACCTTGTAACTTGTCATCAACTCTTAGTGAAACCAAAATCGCTTGTAACTTGTGACTTGTAACACTTGTATGTAACTTATCATGAAATCGGCCCCAGACCAGACTTTCCTCAGCATAGCACAATACAATCAGTTAATATCATTGGGTTCAACAGTACAGCTGACAAACTTACATTCGTTCTTCCAATAAAAAGAAAACAATTTTTCTGCACAAAATTTCTATTACTTTCATTCCGCTGCTTAATTTTTCCCCAATTCTCAATGAAGTCTATGGTCATCAGGGAGTGCAGGCCTATGCTTGCCATGCCATGTTTGGCCTGAACTTGTGATGTCCAGCGCAAGCTAGTACCCTTAATTCATTGCCTAATGCACCATGTGTAGCTCCCAAGCTACACTAGTGCTCAAAAATCTGCAATCGTTTAGATTGCTGACAGCCGAAGACTGCGCGAAGGCTCTCAGTTCTGCCGCTTAAATAGGCTCCAAAACCTAATTTGCATAATCCGAATGCAAAAAATCTGACCTAAGCTAGCCCTATGTTGAAGATAGGGCTTCTGAATGGAGAAATGACTCACCATGCATTAAACATATGAATTTCCTTTTTATACATTCCTGCTCCAGCAGGAATAAAAATATACACGGTTTGCTCAAAATTGTCAGTTCGTTCATTGTTTTCTCTTTGACTGTTTTCTGTTTTTCTGCAAATCTGCTGAAATTCTCTCTCTTTAAAGCTCTAATCTAATTCTTAAAGTTTATAGGTCATTCTCTTTAAACAAATACAGAATAGTTGTCAGTTTTCTGGTGGTGAGGCTTATTCGCGACTATTTGTGACCTGGACGGGTGGGCATGTGCACATTTTCAGGAAGATATTGGGAGCATATAGGGAACTACCCCCTAGCCCCCGAAGATCAAATCATTGTGTTACTGCGAATCCATTCGCAGTCTAAAGGCGAGTACTGATTGTGGGTATGTGAGAGCGTGTGTGCGGGTGGCAACCAGCAGGCTAAAATAACTAATCTAACAAAATTTCTTAGGTTTCAGCTCTAGATCTTCCACTAGGTTTCGGAGTAAGGGCCTGTGGCTGATCATAGTAGTTGGGTTAGTTGGTACTTAGGTGGTGAACGGATTCCAATAGTATCAGTATTTTGTATAGATTTGTAATGTAGCTGATCTTGTGTGTGTGTTGCTGTAAGGTAATATCGTCTAGTAAATAGTTCCTTAGGATCAAAGCATAAGTCGTTGTAGATCGTACTAGGTTGGATAGGTTAACCGTTGAGTCGACGATATTTGAATATATCGGTCAGTTTGGAGCCAATTCAGTTTATGTACGGCGAAGAAGGGGGAAACCTAAGCGATTTTAGTGATATTAGTGGGCCAGAGAACGAACTGAGCCTGTCATTTCATTAGTGTCCGGTGTGTCAAAATCAGTACAGTTTTAGCATAGTTTTCCCTGTTCACCAAGTTATATATAGTTCCCTAGTTGAGCCTGGGCATTCGGTAGGTAACTTTCTAGTGCAACTGTTTTCTCTGCCGTGGGATCGGTCTGATATTGATGCTTAGACAATTGATAGTGAGCCAAGGAAGCCCGCATACGGAGCCCTGGTCTTGTGCTTTCGAGTACGACGATTATTCTAATTTTAAGGTTCTCTTCGTCTGTGCAGTGACCCCAGGTACCGATCCGTGATTGACAGTCAAACATCGTTACTGTCCCCTGGATAATTACTTCTAGGAGCCACCAGGGAACTCACGTATCCTAAAGGCTGACCGTCTGGATTAGGTTAGACCCACACTAGGCTAGCTCCTTAGACTAGATCTTCATCTCCTCGCTGTCTGCCTCTCTGTGGCAACGAATTAGGACCTCTGTCTTCACCCCGTTTAATCCCTTTTGTTACTTTGTTCCAAATAGAAATCCTCAAATATTTCCATATTAGTAAGCATGAACATGGATTTGGGTGTTTTTAAGGTCAACCGAATTAACTTGGATTTACTACATAAGTGTACTGCACTGTATCATATTACACTGTGTGGTTACTAATAGCAAATATAGGCAGGTATTGACTGATACTGGTTGATGGAGCCTCTATAGTATAAGCATGCGTTATTGCAGCGCGGCAGTGTACACGTGTATATCTTTTAAGTCCAGAAATGTCACAAGTCCTACCCTCTTCCAGGACAAGAGTACTAGGAACATTCGTTCCAAATTTTTGACATGGCAGTCTCAGGTTGTGCAACTTAGCATGCATTCATTAAATTTGAAAGTATTTTAAATAGAGATTTCTTTCAGCGCTAATTGTAATACCGTTATCTGTTAACAATAAAATAGATGAAGAACAACCTGCAGCAATGGCACGAAAACATCTTAGGTACCTGCATTCCCTTTTCTTGCTAAAACACGTTGTCTCACTGAGTATGTAATAAAGCATCAGAAGCAAATCCAACAGAAAGTATCTGATTTATTTTATGCTCTTTATGCTTCCACAGAAAAATTAAAATACTTAAATAAGATATTGAACTTCGATATTTCCAGCGCAAAAAAGACTGCACTTAAAACAGTAAAGATGGTGTAGGCCACAAAGGCACTCCTTAGCTCGCGAAACGAAATGGAATGGCGTCGATCTTTTCTCCACGTGTGTTCCACTAAATCGTTCAGACAGGCATTACCTAAGTACTTTCTCAACTCATAGTCCAAAAATCCGAATTCTTGAATTTTTGCCGTAGCTACGCTGAATACATCAACCCAGGGACTGCCTTTGGTGAATGCGAAGCTGACTGAGTCTGCACGTCCAGCAGATATTACTTGTAATCCTATATAGTCTGAAAGTCGCCAGATATTGTACCATAGGTAAGTAAATGGCCCAACACCAACGGTTTTGTCCTTGTGAAGCAAAAGATCCTTTAGCTCTCGCAACGAATGCACTTCAATCATGGATTGTTCTACTCTCTCCATCGAATACTGTTTTGGCGGCACAAACATAGACAATAGTTTTGTCGTGTGCTTCCGATTCAGAACAACCAATTTATATTCAGCATTTTCCAGTGCACTTAACAAACTTGTCAAATCATCAAATGGAAACTTGAGGGTACTTGTTGACAGGACGTCTATTAGATTTCCACAATAGGCGGATGTTATGAAAAAGGACGTGCAAACTACAACCAATAGGAACATGCAAGCTGAATGTCGTTTTTCGTTAACTACAGTAAATGATTGTTTTAACAGTGCCTTGGCGACATAACCATACGTTTGAATGATTCGCTTACTGTACAGAAAGTACTGCAACGATGCCAGTAGTAACGAAGTACCAGCAAGCGCCACCCAAACCGGTACCTGGAACGGACTTAGCACTGTATATCTAAAATCGACCTCCGTATCGTGTGTTGCAAAGATGTACTGGTTCTGATTGATGGGGGTGGAAAACTTCATTGTTATCATTCGTTCACTGGTGACAGACAAATGCGGCAAACTGATATCCAGAGTACCGTTGGTGACCGAGTCTTCCAGGATCAGCCAGCCGTCGTTCTGACGATCCGGCAACCAGTAAACATCGCAGTCCAGCTGTGAAAATTCGCAAGCCAACAGCAGTAGGTCCAGCGAAATGCCTTGATGGCTGCGTTTCATGGCAAACGGGGCTTCCTCGATGACGCCAGCTTTGAGTCGAACCATGCTAAAGAGCAGAACACTTATGATAGAGAATATTTCCAAGAGCGACGGTAAGGGACCAATAGCTCGAACGTTTTATTTTTTCACAAATTGTGCTAGAAGAGATAAAATAAACCTATCTTTCTTTTTTCAGTTCTCCCATCTGTTTCCAGAGCCTATGCGGTCCACTCATTCGACACGAGAAAAATAATTCTCAACAATAATATATTAATTATTGATAAATTATTAAGAAATAACAAATAGCCTCAATAATTATGAAATAAAAAGGATTGAGTCAGTTTTTTGAGGTACGGTTTTGCTTATAACTAAAGCTGTTAAGAAGGCGAAACCAGAAAAGTGAAAAAATTTTCTCTGAAGACTTGTGATGACTTGGCTCGTGATAAGCTGCTTATTGACATATCATTAAGTTTGTGGTTATCGCAACCTGGCACTAAGTTTACAAAACCAAAAGTTGGATCTATTCGTAATCAAATCAAAGCGGAAGGATTTGATGGGAGCAAAGCATCCAATCAAAGCTATTGGAGATAAAGGAGTGTGAGGGCGCCGGCGCCGTTATGGGTGAATAGAATAAAAACTATTGTGGCATTAATTGGTTAATTTAACTAATAATTAAATAACTAATTTTACAATAAAACCTGCAACATGTTATCAGTAACTGTTCACAGTTTTCGTTTCGTTGCATGATTTGAACATTCTGAATGCATTTATGGCCAACATTTGTTAGCTGAAAACTGTTAGGTCTATGACAATAAATATAAAATTCGACTCAGATTGAAGTAAAATCTGGTCAAGTTGTCGGATCTTTGAACTACATCACTATATGTAACGCAGTCTTCCAGGCAAAATCGGATAGGGCTCAAAATGGGTACTTCTTTATTACCTGTACATCTGCAATACCAAGAGTAGATGATAGGAAGAGGACGACATCATACCTTCCAAGTGTTAGATGCTGGGCACATTTAGACCTAAATCTCGGTGGGGGGTCACGGCTATCATAGTTAACTATGTGTTTATATAAGTTTGTACTAAAACGAATCTGATTGGCTAATCGCCTGAGTTATATCAAAATTTATGTGTATAAGGTGGCCACTTCCTGAGATCTCTTAGTGTTGTTGGCTCAGCTTAGTGTTGTTAAGCGTGTGTTAGCATTTCTTTGGATGAACTGAAATTCTACGAACTGAAATTTATTTCATTGGTTACTTAGCTATGTACTGTAAACGGCGTAACCCTCATCAGTGCCTTTCAATAGCAGTTAACTAGTAGTTAAATCCTAATCCTTCCCATTATAGCCCCAGCACTCCCTCCATACCTCAACACGGGGAGTACAGGGGGTCGAAGCCCACCCCCAGCCCTTAGAAGATACAAGCCCTACCGCCGCCAGGGACAAGTGGCTTGCAGCACTTTCCGGAAGACAGGTTTTTATTTCTGGTTTCGCCGGATTTTGATCTGAAAAGTTTGACTTATTTCAGAACAATTAATTTTTATTGGAAGTTTTTTGAAAAAAGCTGCTGAATTCTAGTACAATTAGCGTTAGTTGCGAGAAAAATTAAATTAACTAATGCTGGTACAAGCCCCTCGAAAACGATTGGCTAAAAGCCTCTCAGCCCCTGAGGACCTGCACCTGACCTTACATTAATGTATGCTCCCCCAGAGCAAAATTCATGGTCAAATGTCCTAAAGCAGCTGTCACTCGCCTAGACGCTATTTCAAAGACATAGCATACAACTAGTATAATACTAGCTAATAACTTCATTTCTCTTCATTCAACTCTTTGTTGGGCAGGGCAATTTCATATGATAACAAAGCTATAAAGTTTTGCATTTGCGGCAAACTTCGAAATTAGGAAGGCTTTTATAAATAATTATTACATCGATCCAGCAGCAGTGGACCTGTGTACCTACCTCTCTAGAAACTAATCAATTTTTGAAAAAATAACTGCTCTTTTTTGCTTTTAGATGCTAAATTTTATATTTCTGTTTTTCCTCACTGCCACGCAAATGGCAGGCATTTGTCAGGAACTCAGCTTCGCTTTCTCTTCAAATAGCGCTTTGGCAAGTTGCAGCTAATGTTCCAAGAAAAGCCATAAATTGATTTTGATACGCCCTTAAAGTTAGGAAGGTTTTCACTCCGCAGTTACTCACCCTGTTTCACGTTCACTTTAGAGGAAGCTCTTGGAAAATATTTGAGTAAACAATCTTCCAAAAACAAACGTCTATTCAACATTGATGTTTTTAGCACCAAGCCACCTTTCGGTTTTGTTTGATATAGTGATATTTTAGCTTTACCAAAATAGACTAAATGATAAGCAGCTATTGTTTAGTGTGTATTAATTTGAGGTAAATAGATATCGGCAGCTTTGAACAGGAGGTGCCGTTCATGGTAGAGACTGTTCCTACCTAATATTCCACAAGAACTATGTTATACTTGCCTAAGCAGGCTAAACTGGAAACAGTTATGCAGCATTGATACTTGCTGCTGGGATTTGCCACGTAAACTGCGTTCACAGTTTAAACAGCACTTTGCACAAAATTGGGTCACACAGTAAAGTCACAGCTGTAGTTCATTCACCAATGTGTATAATAGAAGAGCTTGAACTTGGAAGCTGAAAGTGAACTAGCTAACTTTGACTTTTGAAAGCTTCCGAGAAATTTTAAATTCACATTTAACGTAACCAGAGATACTATTTTATAGTATAAATCGAGATCATGATCACAGCCGATGACGACTTTATGGAACATTCAAACCAGCATCAGTGCCGATGCTTTGGCTGTAAATGTTGCCATATTAAAATCGTTTGTATTGCCATCTGCGTGTGGGAGCTAATCGCCTGCTTTTGGTTACTGGGCAACTACGGCGTCCCCATCTCAAAGTCCTCGGAAGGCGAGGGCGAAAGCGGGCTTCTGGCTTATATGGCAATTGTTGGCGTTGTGATGCCAATTTTAATGATTTTGGGTATCATGTTGGTATTTTGTGCCATCTTCAGCGTTCAAGCCGTCTTGGTAGTACCGCACATAATCATGCAGGTGATTTATGTCCTAATTATGGTGGTTCAGATTTTGTTCTTTGCCCTCTATGCCACTGGAAATGCAGCTTTTCTGGAGGGATTCTTCTCCGCCTACTCCAGCACACAGTCCAAGCGATCTGTGGCAATCCTTTCTATTGTGGTTTGTCTGTTGCTTCTGCTGGTGGAAATTTGGTTTCTCTTTCTGTTTCTGCACCTGTTCAGATTCTTGCGGGATAAGCAGCACTTTCTGAGGTCAACGAGAGGACAGCATGCACTGATCTGAAAACCTTTAACTATAATACTTCTTGCTGCGGGATTTCTTCCTAGGACTTGACCGCTTCTATCGTCTCTTAAAGCTACAAAATTAAGCCCGAAAGCTATTGGGATGACGTCTAATTGAGTGAATGAACGTTTGATTGTCTTTATAAATTTGTTGTCATTTATCACCCGTGCCTTTGTGTGTTTTGATTTGCCGTGTCTGTCTATATAAAAGCATATATGCCCATGCGATGCTGTGATAGACATTTTTCCCAGCACTCCAATTACAGATGAACTGAAACTTCAAGCAAAAGGTAAACCTTGTGCAATTGCATGAGGTAAATATGTACATTAAAGGCCATAGAGTTGTTCACGGAACTAAAGTTTTAAACGTGGCCCGGCCACGGCCAAGCTACATAAAGGGCCACTAACCTTAAGTCAGATCTGCTTGGAGGGTCATGTTATCTGTCTGCGACCTTAGTCTTTCTGCCTCTTGTCTGCCATTCTGCGGACCGTAGGGTGCAGCACGCAAAAGGTCTCTTCCAGTACCTGAATAGCACTAAGCACCACGACAAAAAACGTCACCCGGCGGAGAACCCTTTTGTTCGGGTCGATATTCAAACGTTCGTTGAAACAATTCATGAGGCTCTCCCCATACTTGCCGTTCTCGAATAATCTCAATGACCAGTTTTCGCAGTGTTCTTCTTGACTTCTGTAAAGCGTTCCTCAGAATTTGGCATAGCGTGGCCCAATATGAACCAGCAATTGCAATAGCTATATTTAGGTACAGAAATATTAGTTGGTAAGCTGAAATAGTAGTTCAAAACTGTAATGGCCGAATTAGAAACCGTATTCCAAAAGCTAGCGAAAACTTAAAACCAAATTGGAAAAATGAGTTTGTAATGAAGTGGGTAGGATTGGGATTCCAAATTCCACAACAGTCTATCACGACTGGCTCTGGGTATCAACCACTTCGAGTACACGGAAGGTCGACTCGTTTATCGGTGAGGATAAACTTAGGCACAGGATCTTCAGAAGGTGATTTGTCCAGAACCGAAGATTCCTTGCGGTCAACCTGGATGGGGTCTTGGCGTGAGTACGTTTGATGAAGACAGGGGTCCAATGGATATCAATAGCAAGCGGGGTCGGCACTTGCTGCTTTTGGAGATAAATAAATCAGGTCTGTATCAAAGAACACTGATTGGCGATCCTGATTATTAAATCAAGATCCTGGATAGATGATGGCGTTGTCTTTGTAGGGACCAAGGGTTCAATCTCAGTCACTTACCTTTACTGGGCTGGGGCTCCGAATTCCAAACTTGATCTGATCCCTATGCCCTAGTTAATAGATCTAGTAATAGGGCACAACAGTTTAATGGTGACAATAATACTAATAATAATAATAATAATATTGATAATAACAAATATGAAAACCAGGGGTGATTATTACAGTGCGTACAGGGAGTAGAACAAATTACAAACTGTATACTCTAGAGACAATTAGACAAACAAAGTGCAGTTGGCTAGAGTTGCCAGTATTTGGTTTAACCAAGGAGTTGATTGGTAGTAGGGACAAGGTTTCAGCTCCTAAACTCAATTCCACTATATTCCTCTTTCTTTCCTTTCTGACTAGCTAACAAAGTATTAGACCTATTACTAAACTCTATCGTGCAGTTCCTATATGCTTGTGTTCGTGTTATTAAATTATGACTCTTTTTCCGTCCTCCTTACCAAGGACCATATAATACTAATAACGAATGCTACTGAACAGTTTAAATTAACTAGATTAAAAGGGGTTAGTAGTGCAGGATTTCCGGTCTTTGGGTGAGCCCGAAATGCTAGTAACAATAGCACTTTCGGATGCTATACGGTCGCCAAAGGTCAAGCACAAGGGGGGTCCGGTTGGGAGTTTCCTGGTCCGTTTATGGGGGTTAGTACAAGTATAGTTTAATTTAGTCCCTTCGTTAAATCTTCTACTTCCGACTGACTTGAAAACCGCTGAACTAATTAGACCAAAGACAGGGGGTGACAACCCCTTCAATAAGACTGATGATAATCATAAGAAGACTCATCTTTTTGAATTGAAAGATTAAGGTTCAATTTGAAATACTGCAGAAAGATAATTATCAAATTCGCTGATTTAGGTTTTAGGTCCCGTATTCAATTCTGGGGAATTTTGCGCTTCCCCCCAGCCCTAACTTTTGATTTTTTGACCAATAACTTTGAAATTTGGTGTGGGTGCATACTGGAGGCTGGTGAATTCAAAAATGAAAAAATTTTAAAATTTTAAAAAATTTTTGAAAATTTTAAATTTTTGTTTGGTAAGGGGAACCAAAAAATTTTTTGAAAAAAATTTTGCTGAAAACATGCATACAGGGGTTTTCTGGGGCGCTGAGCACGAATCTGAAATCCGTTTTTCGATTCATCTTTTCGTTATCCCAGTATAAGCTTACATGTTAAGCTTACAACTTTAGCTTATACTGAGCTAACGAAAAGCTGAATCAAAAAACGGATTCCAGATTCGTGCTCAGCGCCCCAGAAAACCCCTGTATGCATGTTTTCAGCAAAATTTTTTTCAAAAAACTTTTTGGTTCCCCTTGGTCCCCCCTTACCAAACAAAAATTTAAAATTTTTTAAAATTTTTTAAAATTTTAAAATTTTTTCATTTTTGAATTCACCAGCCTCCAGTATGCACCCACACCAAATTTCAAAGTTATTGGTCAAAAAAATCAAAAGTTAGGGCTGGGGGGGAAAGCGCAAAAGATCCAATTCTGGTGCTTGACTTCACGAATAGTCTCTGCCTTAACCGTCCACAAAAGTCTGATCCGACTTCTTCAATATACCTTATGAAACTGAATCTGATCCAAATAACTGTCCAATATCCGTATGTCCTTCTCCGGACAGACTACCAATAGTTCTGATCAAATAAATTACTGAGACTTCCGAAATACTGACTATCTAGGCTTGATTCCGGCAGGACCACGTTCGCTTCCGCACCTGAATCAAATGGGTTAAAACCCATTAATACATGTTATAGGTGCGGGATTCGAACCCAGCAACCATTACTCACATTTTGGCTTTCTGAACTTGGAATAAACTTGTACAAGTCGAAACTGTTATGAAAATTTGAGTTCTAAGTGGATTAACACAAGTTCTGAACGATTTGAGTAAGATCACAACACTTAAGGGGGGGGGGTCGCGAATTTTCGACCATCTCCGATTTTTCTCATTTTCACATATTTTGTAGTCCCCATAGGTCCCCAAAACAAGACTGTTGCGTTTGTTGCAAAACTTTTCCTATCATTCACAATAGTCCTCCAAAGGTGGCCCCGGCATGTGTTAAACATAGGAAAATGAAAAAGTTAGGAAAATTTCGCGGTAACCAAAAGTTTGAGCGCTGTGCAAGCGCAAACGAGCTATAGCTGGACAGAGTGTTAATCCGGACTAGGTAGCGTGTTAATATCTATATGAGGTGTTTTTGTGTTAGCTCAGCAATTTTCTAAAAATTTTCAAAGTTGGGTGAAGCCGGTTTTTGCACAAATTTGACTTACAAAAACGTCACCAAAGAAATGTTTTGTCGTGGCCTGAACTAACCGTTTACAGCACAGATTTCGCGTATAGATATTAACACAGCACACATATAGAGGTTCAATTTCCATACGCAAAATCCATGCTGCTACTTGTGGATAGTTCATACTTTTGGTTACCGCGCTGGCGTTTTGCCTCAAAATACGTCATTTTCTCAATTTTTTGAATATAATGGTCCATAAGTCGGGTGAATGCCAAGCTATTCCAACCAAATTCGGTGTGCCAGTTTGCACATATGAAAGGAAGATGTGCGCGAAATTTAACTACAATTGCTGGTGTTTAGCTGTGGATGCATGCCTTAGTCCGATGACGGAGGCCTAGAGTCAAAAAATCGCAAATTTTCAAATTTTTCAAATACAGCCAAATTTTATATCAAATTGAAGCTCTCGATGTCCTGAACATTTTATCTTTTTGCACCAAGTCTCTACAAAGCAGTATGAGAAAGTTAAGCCTCATTAAAGTTTGAAGTAAATAACAGCCGGAAGGAGCATGATCAAATGGTTCAAATGCCGTTTCTCGCTCGTTGCTTGACGTATCATTGTCATTTGCACAGCAATAAATAGCCCAAGATAGAGGCTTCAATTTGATGTATTGACCATACCGTAGTCTTTTGTCATCCTATGTGTGCACGTCTTCAAAGCCCTTAGCGAGGCATAGTGGCGTAAATACTAAATTGTAGGGATTTGAACTGCAATATCTCTTAACTGGATTGACCCTGGACTCTAAAAATGTGTCTTGTTTTTGGACACATATGGCGGTATATTACACCCGAAAATGAGCGAAATCGGTGACTGTAAAATTTGGTACCCGGCGACTCCCCCCCCCCCCCCATAAAGGGGGGGGGGGTCCATTTTTGGCCGATTTTTCTACCATCTCCGATTTTGATCATTTTCACATATTTTGTTGTCCGATTGGTATATTTTAACGAGTTTTTGAAATGAAGGTCGGATCTCTTACGGTTAGCGAGTAATTTCGCCTCAAAGTTGATGTCAGTATGTGTTAAACATAGGAAACGGAAAAAGTGGTGATTTTTTCCGTGCGCCAGAGAAATCTCGCCAACGACAAAACGGATCACTTCAACGTCCATCTTATATTATAAATACGATCTAGAAGGGTGATTTGTAGGAAGCAGAATTTTAATTTAGGGCTTCAAAAATTTTTAATTAATTTTTTAAGTTTGCGAACAGCCAAATTTGACTGTTTTGCAACGTTGGAATTGGGGGTCAGCAACTTTGATGAAATATTCTGAAAGCTGTAAGGCCTAATTAAAAATTCTACTTCCTACAAATCACAGCTTATGACAAGACAATTCAAACGATACCAATTGATCCTGGTTAACTCTGTTCGATTTCGAGATTTCTCTGGCGCTGAAATCTCAATTTTTAGCAAATTTTGAAAATTCCCATTTTTTAGCAAATAACATAAAGCTATGGCAACACAGACCTATAAAATGTTAGACTATCTATTTGCGAACCATTATTGATGACTTTAGGTCGAGTTTGGGCACAAATGGTGCAGGATAGTGCACCCAGTTGGTCGCTGGGGTTAAATATGGGGGTCTGACAACCATAATCTCAAAAATAGCGATTTTTCAAATTTTTCGAAATATGTTAAATTTTATATCAATCGAAAGCTCTCGTTGTCCTGAACATTTTTTCTTCTTGGACTATTGGCCGAAAATGCACCAAATTCAAGTTATCGGCCGTTAAATGATTTTCGTTTTCAAGGCTTTCCAGCGCCGGTGCTACTCCCTAAAATCACTAAATAAAGTAATAAACAAAAGTTTTCCCATTCAAAGCTACCCTAACTTCTTTGTTTGCATCAGATAACAAACATACAACCGAATGAAGCTCCATTCTCAAGGAAGTTCAGGTGTAAAGTGCCTTTTGCTGCGGCACCTCCGTTTTCACTTGTTTTCAAATTGCATGCAATTAATAGCAGGTTACTCGTTAAGTACTGAACGAAACTACTCGAAATTGAAACTCGATATGCAGGACATATGTGACAAAATTTTGTGTGAAAATGAGCAAAATCCGTGACCATAAAATTTTTCATGGTGGACCCCCCCTTAAGATTAGTTTTAAGCAAAACACTAGTTTTTAGGGCAATTTCTTGCATTCTTGTGCAAGAAATTGCACTTTCAATGTGAAATTATGCTATCAGCTTGATTTTTCTTTGTACAGTCTGCTTGTGTATGATTAAAACCTATTACTCGAAATTGATACACTTTTGGGCCCTTTTAACAGCAGATAGGTACCCATTTACTCAGGTAACACGAGAAACATTAATTTGGTTGAAATGATCAAATCTGGAAACAATGTTTTCCAAGTCTTAGCAGGGAAGGTGACAACTTCCTGTCTTAGATACGTAGTGATTAATTAGAAAATGATTAACGCGCGAGTTTGTGAAAACACAATGTTCGGATGCAGAACTTTTAATTTCATGGTTTTAAGTAAGGAAGGTAACAACTTCCTGCCTCTTAATCAGCATTAACAAATTAGAAGAGAGCTAACGCACGATTTTAACGAAAACATTATAATTTAACGTAGAACCTTTATTTTTACTATGTTCTACCTAGGGAAGATAACAACTCCCTATTTTGGCAAATATCGAATATTGAAAACTAGTTGAATTCATAAAACTGGTAATTTTGGCCTTAATCGGAAGATGGTTCTGGTACCCTATCCATAATACTTACGTAACTAAATGTTAGTTTGCTTATTTCACGTATATTAGCAACTATTGCTTAATATTAGCTAAAATTGCCAAATTGTTGAAACTTATTATTGCCATTTGTGGATAATTATCATGGATGAACTTTATATTAGTTGCTAAACGGGCAAGGTTGATTTTCCAACCTTGCCAACCTTTACGTAACGGGTTTTTGTTAATTTTGCCTTTAAACGTGAACACCAACATGAAATGATGCTGAACCGCGGTTGCGGTCATTATTAGGAATGAAACATGCATCAGACATGGCTAATTTAACTAAAAATGACAATAACGGCGTGTTCTGACATTGGAAACAAAGATACAGCGAATATAACTACAAACTACGTTCACTACGGTTTAATTTGCATTAATTTGGCAATGAGACTGACCATTTGACGGATACCTGTTCTTGCGATTCGTCGCACTCTTAACAAAGAGTGGCTTACGCGGACGAATCGAGGACATCCTGATTTCGGCTGATAAAAACCTAAAACGGGATCCCTATGACCCTAGATCCTATAGCCCTAACCTTATTTGCATATTTACTAAACTGAACCTAAACCTAGATTAACTACGTAACTATGTGTTCGCGACTTCCAGACACGCATAGGAGGCTTGTAAACTGAAATTGCATTACTTATTACTATTTTCCTGCCTACTATAGAAATGTTACTATAATTTAGTATTTCATACAGGCCATGCATACGGACAATCACTAAACATCTAAACACTGAACTCGGTAATCGCACTTACTAGCTAAACAACATTTACGTAACATCTGTACAATATTTAGTTTATGAAATAGGTAACCATTTAGACTTCATTTATGCAACATTCACACAACATTCAGAACATAGAATAATTAAGCATTCAAACATCATTTATGCACAATTAAACTAGAACGCACTCACGTCAAAGAGTTTCAATCATTTAGACAAATCACAAGTATACCTCATTCCTGCTTATGACCTGAATCTTGATCACTCCAGCGACGCTCACAACCTTCATCGAACGGAAGGAGTTTCCGCGAGTCAACGCGCACATAATCACAGGAACCAGTATACAATGCCATTCATACAATCTCATACTTACACACAAACACACACTTTCTTAGGTAGTTACTTATCTAACTAATTCTAAAGACAAACATAATTAAAAGCAATCTAAATAAAACCTAAATCTGGTTAATACCAAGTGATTTATGTTCCTAGCTATTATTTCAAATGCATCCTTTAAAACGTAATTATTAACTAATAAATTAACGGAATTTGATGAGAGATTTGTTGCTAGTTTTAGGATTCTAAAACTCGACTTACAGCGCAGAACTTTGGTAAAATTTGGAAAACTTTAAAACTTTGGGAAAGCCGTGTGAGTAATGATTGCCAAGCAACCATTACTCAGAGTTGGTCGCGGGCCGGATTTTTGCTACCCGCCCCGGCCCGCGGCCCGCACAAGGGTACCCGCTCCGCCCCGCCCCGCAGCCCGCGGCCCGCACACAAGTGATACCCGCAAGATACCCGCGCAAAATTTTTCGCCTCTCTCATGTGGAAAACTAAATTAAAACGGCAATTTTCATTTTATTAGGTTTTTCTATTTTATCGTTAACTTTCTTAGTGCGAAATATACTCTGAAACAATCGTAAAAATGCTTTGCAAACAAATAGTGCATCAGATGTTTTAAAAATTAAAAGAAATAAACGAAAAACAAAAAGCATCATTCTTAATGCTGACCGCTGTTTGAAATAAGACTCCCGTTCCTGTTACTGAAATTAATCTGGAATTGTGGTTGCTGCAAACAAACCACTGTTTTGGGTCCTGCTCCTGAAAATGGATTACCTTCTGGTTCGTAAACATAGGTCTCGATTTCTGTTCTTGTTAGAACCGGTTTTTGCTCCTATTCCTAAAATTAGGCTTCCAAAAAGCTCACTGTTTTGTTCCTGTACATGTTCCCGTTCCTGGTTACTTTGTCGCTGTTCCTGTGCCTATATATTGGCTTTAGTTGGTAGTGGCCCATTTTTAATCATAAACAAGAATATTTCTATCTACAATCCGGCAACAGATTAATATTAAAAACTAAATAAATATTCGCGAAAACTCATTCAACTAGATTCAACTAAATTAATACATTTCTAGGTTTATAAAGCAAACGAAACGTCTCTAAACCTTGCAGACTCAGGAACTGTGTTGGATAAGAAAACCGAAAATCTTATAGTACGTATATAATTTAAGTTTATATATATAACATTTAAGATTTATCGGGTTTGAAATCGCTGAATATGTATATGAATCGTCCCGAAGCCCGAAGCCCGAAGCCGAGATGACTAGTCCGTTCTTTTACGCAAAGCAGCACAGACGCACTATTATAGTTCATAAGACTTTCAAAACTAAATCAGAGGTTAAAATACAAATGCAGTATGTTCTGTTTAACTAGTAAATTTCACTTAGTTTTAGACAAAAATAGTTAAAATTTTTAGGTTAGGCCCGCGCAGATACCCGCGCGGGTAGTGCGGGTATTGAAATTTGGTGATACCCGCCCCGCCCCGTGGGTACCCGCGGGTACCCGCGGGTACCCGCGGCCCGCGACCAACTCTGCCATTACTAACCAAAACCATTATTATTAAACAAAACTACTAACAATAATTAAATTCATTAATGGGGAAGCCGGTCATTCCCCGTGAAACGCTTGATTATTAATAGTATTTGACAACCAATTATTTCAACATCCAGGTTTAAAATTTGTTTTAACGTTTTAAATGGCCTATCAACTTTAATTACCGACCTACGACAAACAACACAAATTACAGACAGTAAATTTTTAAAGAAAAAAGGCTTAACAAAGTGTTAAAAACCTACTTTACTGACTGTATTCCACCCTAAACTACTTTGGTATAACCTTACTTAACTTTCGTGAATGATCAACGTATCCATATCAAACAGCAACCATCTAGCTTACATCATGTAGCTTATTTGCTTATGTAATCAGTCTTGTATTGTCATCCGTAGTGGAGTGTCGGCCTATTGTGCCATTATCTGTTATCTGCCGTATTTTATATGATTTCGAGTAAAACCGTAAGTTACCTTTATTAAATACTATGACTCCATTTCTCTTTTATTAGGGCATCTTTAGTTAGGGATATTTAATTTCTTCGAAGCGAGTTGCACTCTAAGTAGGACTTTATTAGAACCTGCATCGTTTCGCCATTTAAGTGCCGGTTTGGTACCGGACAGTAAACCGGTAGTTAACATTTGGCGACCGTGACAGGACCACTGTCCGGTTTGCTAAATTGAAAAAGTTTCAAATTTCGTGAATTTTCAAAAACGATTTTTGAACTTAATTTTGCGATTTATTGAAAAAGGAAAGTAGTTTTAGAATCGCAAAAATTAGGAGAATCTTTTAAAACGTTTTTTGTTTAAGTTTGAAGACTTTGAAATTCTCCTATTGTGTAGGGTGCAACTCTGAAAAATGAAATTTTTAGGAAGTCGGGTTTGTCCGTTGGGGGACTTGTCTTACCCCCACCCCCACCCCCCCCAGAAGTTTTGAGTTGGGGGACGGCTTCGCAACTGATACTGCGTTATTGGGGCAGCCCAATAACCTATTTTGC
>JASAND010002875.1:0-12075 GCA_030248195.1 Trissonchulus latispiculum
AGGGGATCGACCGGAATTCCGGTTCCGGTTCCGGTTCCGGTACTTTTTGGTTCTGTTCCGGTTCCGGTTCCGGTTTTTGAAAACGTACCGAACCGGAACCAATTTTAGCCTATTATCAAAAGCAAAATTTTGTTAAAATTTTCAAAAATTTTATCAAACTTCTTTAAAACTTTTTGAAAAACTGCGATTCTCTTATAGCCAGAATATGATTTATTAAAAAATTTTCGCCTGCGGCGCTATTGCATTATATATATACTTAGGATGTTTACAATTTGTAATAATAACGTCTAATGTATACGTATCGTTGTTATGAATATTAATATATTATAAAACAAAAATAATACTTAATAACTCAGATTAGATAGCACAAGACCGCCGAAACTTTTAAATTTAAGTAGTGGTAAAGATACCTAATGCTGAATTGAAATTCTTAAATTATTGAAGCCTTGGCGTCGACCTATGCTATTTCAAAATTATAGAGTGCGCTGTCGTATAATCAAATCTCAGTTTTAGCTCAAATATAATCTTTTTAATTGTTTAAATCGAGACTGGACTGTTTGGACTAAGTATATTGCTGTTTTTTAGTAATTAATCCAGTGCGCATATCAACAGAATTATATACTAAAAAATTATGGATGGAACAAATAGCAAGGGTTTTTAAAATCTTCTGAAGAAACGTCATTTAAAATTTAAAAATCCTGATGAAGCTAGCCAAATAGAAATTTCGTTTAATTCAAGTTGGAGAAATTGTGCATTTCTACTTTCTTTCAAACTTGTGAAAAATACTTTTGGCTTAATGGATGAAAATTTATATATTTCAATCATGCAAAAACATTTGCATTTTAATCAGAAAACTCCAGTAACAAAGTATATAATTATACTGAGATATAATAACAAGCTAAGGAATTAAAAGCCGATGTTCTAAACAAGTCCAATTCTGTATATTGCTGATGTTACCTAAGTTCATAGCCAGATTGTATTATACAATACGGAATTTGTACAGGAACAGTAATTTTCAGAAACATTTTAATTTTGTTTGAAGTACAGAGAGAATAAAAGTAAACTAATATGGTATATAATAGATATCTTGTGTTTTCTAAAAATGTAAATGGCATCATTATATTTTATTTTGCGTTTTGAAAATGTTGCAACTTTTCGTAGAGCTCTAGTAAAGTTAAATGAACTTGTTGATTATGACTAGAAATTATCAGACATGCCAGATAAAAACTAAACATGTTTCAGACTTATTTTGCCGAAAGCTGTACGAGCAGTTTCTGGTTCGCAAAAATTTCATAGAATCAGTTTCTATCTACTTATTTAGCTTAAGTGAAAATTCAGCTTAACTGCATATATACGCATATATATAATTCAATTAAGAAATTAAATTTTATTTGCCAGTATATAAATCTCCTTTAAAAGTCAACTTGCATTCTTGCAACTTGCAAATTATTCATCGAAATTCGTATATAATGTAAAAATATAGATGCCGTTTATTCATCGAAAATGTGCTCGAATAATATAAACATAGCATATTCATACCGTGAATAATTAATTTTAAATTTTAAATTTGAATTTTAAAGCTATAGAGTAAAGTTTAACTATGCTATAAAACAAAAATCTCTTAATATATTGCAAATTTCATGTTCGTGCATTGAAATAACTATGTAAAATATAATTCAAACGTAATTACAATGTTCTAGTAACTATAAAAAAGCGAAAAATTGTGCAAAAGTTGTCCAAAACGTCAGAAAAAATTTTCGATTTTTGTAGTGTTAAAGAGCTGGTTCCGGTTCCGGTTCCGGTTCCGGTTCCGGTTTTTTAAAGCCAGTTCCGGTTCCGGTTCCGGTTCTTTGGAGTTCCGGTCGATCCCTACGATTTACTATACATGCCCCCGACCAAAACGCCGAAAAGCGCAGTTTTAGGCCGTTTGACCAGTGGTCAATAGGCCCCATAGGCTGTAGTGACCAGTGGTCACTTCCGTCGGATTCGGCGATATGCCCATTGAAACGAGCGTAGTCGATTTACTATATATGCCCCCGACCAAAACGCCGAAAAACGCAGTTTTAGGCCGTTTGACCAGTGGTCAATAGGCCCCATAGGCTGTAGTGACCAGTGGTCACTTCCATCGGTTTCGGCGATATGCCCATTGAAACGAGCGTAGTCGATTTACTATATTTGCCCCCGACCAAAACGCCGAAAAACGCTGTTTAGAGTGAGTTTTCCCAACTTTGACCCTGGGCGAGGAACCACGGGAGCCATGCTGACCAGTGGTCACTTCCGGCGGTATCGGCAATATGCTCATCGTTTTCAGCGACCCCGATTTACTATATATGGGTACCACCCCGAGGCCGAAAAACGCCATTTTTAGTGACTTTTAGGCCATTTCTAGTTAAAGTGGGACTTAGAAACTTTTCGCCCAAACAGGCCAAAAAAATGCAAAGTTTGGGCCCATCTCCTGAAAGCTAGGGAGCAAAATTAAAAAAATCCCCCTCGTTACTTTATGCACCCCTACTGGTAATTTTCAACAAAAGCTACTAGACCTCTCCAGCTTCTACCCAGTTCTAGAAAAGTGTGACCAAAATTTGCGAAAAATAGCGAAAGTCCGACTTTGGGACCTTGGCACAGAGCCAAAATTGGCCAGGTGCCAAAATGACCAAAAAAAGGTAGCATGGGGGGATCCTGTCTACCAACATATAATAGTAGTATGGTGCCAAAATGCCCACATCGTTCCAACACTTAGCCGTAAAATGCATTTCCAATAAGCGTTATTCACCGAGAAAAAAAAACAAACGCACGGTAACTATCGCCTAGTGCAAAAATTCGAAGTTTCGAATTCGAACCAAAAGTATGGTGGTACTTGTAGTACTACTAGAGTTGTTTACGATGGTAACCTTTTTACCACTTCCGGACCTCTAATTAGCTGGCACCAGGCCAACACGGTCTCCAGAGGGCCGCGCAGACGCCTTTATACCCATATTATGTTTATAAAGTGGTTAGTTAATTATAAAGTTATAAAGATAAAGTTTAAAAATGCTCATATTTATATATACACATTTAAGGCCACCATATAAGTCAACAAAACGAAACCGAAGTCCAATCTAATGAAGAAACGAAAATGTGGAACTTATGTTGTGAAATCTTGAGAAATCACATTTGAAGTTATCATCGCAATCATCACATTAATTCAATATATTCCCAAGCCAATCAAATCGTTTATAAACACTGATGCTTATATGCTAACAACTGTATCTATGTTTGCCATTTTAGTCGCGTCAATATAAGCCCAAGAGAAACGTAGCGGCTCATATTAGCCGTTTACATCTTGTCCTCTACTTATTTAGATGTTGGCTCATATTAAACATTTTAAATCTTGTCCTTGACACATTTAAATGTTGACCATCATAGCTCATATTAACTTTTTCATGCGACTGCAAGGAGCATTTTTCCTACTTGTCCTCCGTCTAGTTTTTGGGATCGCTGCCATAACTGTGGTAGCAGCAATCACAAATTCCGTGTATGCAAGATTTCAGCCTTCCAGCTATCTCCAGTAGCTTAAACCAGGAACTGGTTCAACGTTGAACCAGTTGAACCAGATCTGGCCAGCCATGGGTCGGATCACCAAAGTAACACCACCAGTGAATTCCCCATGCCCACTAAACTTTGTATGCAAAATTTCAGCCTTCTAGCTATCTCCATTAGCTTGAACCAGGAACTGGTTCAATTTTGAACCAGTTGAACCAGATCTGGCCAGCCATGGGTCGGATCACCAAAGTAACACCACCTGTGAATTCTCCATGCCCAATAACCTTTGTATGCACGATTTCAGCCTTCCAACTATCTCCAGCAGCTTGAACCAGGAACTGTTTCAACTTTGAACCAGTTGAACCAGATCTGGCCAATCATGGGTCGGATCACCAAACTAACACCACCAGTGAATTCCCCACGCCCAATAACCTTTGTATGCAAAATTTCCGCCTTCTAGCTATCTCCAGTAGCTTGAACCAGGAACTGGTTCAACTTTGAACCAGTTGAACCAGATCTGGCCAGCCATGGGTCGGATCACCAAAGTAACACCACCAGTGAATTCCCCATGCCCAATAACCTTTGTATGCAAAATTTCAGCCTTCCAACTATCTCCAGTCGCTTGAACCAGGAACTGGTTCAATTTTGAACCAGTTGAACCAGATCTGGCCAGCCATGGGTCGGATCACCAAAGTAACACCACCAGTGAATTCCCCATGCCCAATAACCTTTGCATGCAAAATTTCAGCCTTCCAACTATCTCCAGTAGCTTGAACCAGGAACTGGTTCAATTTTGAACCAGTTGAACCAGATCTGGCCAGCCATGGGTCGGATCACTAAAGTAACACCACCAGTGAATTCCCCATGCCCAATAACCTTTGTATGCAAAATTTCAGCCTTCTAGCTATCTCCAGTAGCTTGAACCAGGAACTGGTTCAACTTTGAACCAGTTGAACCAGATGAACCAGGCGAGATACGGTGTCG
Organism: Trissonchulus latispiculum; assembly: GCA_030248195.1. Classification (NCBI taxonomy): domain Eukaryota; kingdom Metazoa; phylum Nematoda; class Enoplea; order Enoplida; family Ironidae; genus Trissonchulus; species Trissonchulus latispiculum. Next base: position 4,507 of record JASAND010002875.1, read on the forward strand.
GCACTACGCTCATCGTGTTCAGCGACCCCGATTTACTATATGCGGGTACCACCCCGAGGCCGAAAACCGCTGTTTTTGCCCGTTTTTAGACTATTTTCAAATTTTCAGCTTGAAGGTGTCCAAAAACGCTATTTTTTCCATTTTTGACCATCTATAAAAATCGAACCAGATCGAAATTCGGAAAAAAACATAAACTTGCTAAGTACCATTGCCTAGATATTCAAAAAATAGTATAGAAAATGTTTTCCTATGGGCCGTTCGAAAAATCGAGTTAACACAAAATTGACAAAAATCATGCTGAATACAGAGAAAAAACAACCCCACTTTCAAACCCGTAAGAGAAAGTCGATTTTTTCAAAGTTCATTTTTTCCGGGCAAGTTTGGTATCATTCGAAAGCTCTTGGCCTGGAGATTTCAAAAATGTAAATATTAGCTCTTAATTCCTTCCCGTTAATTAGTTATGCCTAATTAGCACTTTTCAAAATCCGCAAAGTGCCTTTATAGCTCATATTATGGGGGGCTCTCCGAGCACCCCCATGATACGTACTTTATATCCTTTCGGAACATAATCAGGGTCATTATCATCATCATCGTCTGAGAGAAAGCCAAGATCAAAGCCAGAAAAGTCCGGAATCGCATGACAGGGAGGAGCCATTCCCATGGACTAAAATAGTAAAAAATTACAAACGGATATTAGGCCCTCTGATTTAAGACAGACGCAACTATAAAGAGCACCTAGATACATACATACATGCACGCTTAAATCATTGACAAAAGGCAAGCAAATATAAAATATTAAACAGTGTTAATTAGGTAATTGATAAAACGGATCAAATGACTAGGAAGCTGAATAAAAAAATACACACACGCACATAACGAAAAGAATCGCACTGGTTATGTATATATACCTCGGGAACTTGCATTAGCTGTTTAGCACGAGATCGTGTTAATTTTGGGCTAAAATCTAAGGCTGCAATGGCATCCGCAGGGTTAACGTCTTTACCGCGGGACATTACATGACGCAGCCAGGCCAGAGTTTGCTCATTCTTCACAAGGTGCTAAAACAAAAACAATTTTTCGTAACACATATACGTAATCTTTGTACAATGCACAAAACAAGGAAAAGCAGCAGGTAAACAACTGATAAAGTACATACACGAATATGTACAATATACCCATAAATATTTCTTGGCCCGATCTTAAAAAACAGCTTACCTTTGAAATGGCGCAATTACGTGGTACCTTGCTACACTTAGTAAACACTAGATATAGCAAGGTTCACAAAAAAAAATCAAAAATCGAAATTTTGCTGGCAATTTCGCAAATGAAGTCCGATCGAAAAACTTTTGGTACGTATGGAACGGCAGTGACCCCCTCTACATATGGTGCAAATTTCATGCCGGTAGCCCTCATGTAGCGTGAGTAATAAAAAATTTTTGTGATTTTTTTTGTGAACGAATTCACAAAAAAAATCACTTGTTCACAAAAAAAAATCACCACCGGATCTGATCTCAGGATATAGCTAGGAAATTTTTCTTTTCATGCATAAATAGAGCATAGTCCATAGTGTTATTTTGTAAAAAAATTTGGACCCCAAAGTTTTTTGCACAGGCTGAACTTCGAATTTTGGTTCTCGGCCCCCGGGTCCAAAGTGGCTACCCAGGCCAATGTGCTTGACCTTTATTATTGATACCAGGAAGCTAGGAATCCACTTATTTTGTGTTCTATTGCTCTAGTAAGCACAGAACAAACAATTTGGCGGAGTAATTTCGAATCTGGAATGGTCACGTGACTTGGCCTAGGGTCACGTGACCTGGGTCGGGGTCACGTGACTGACCAAAAATTTTATTTCAAGGCCCCAGAAGCCTAAAAACTCGCCTATATAGGTTTTTCGGTGCGTAGAATTCAAATTTGGCATTAGTTTTTAGGTTGCGTTTGCCCAGATAGGTGATCCTGACCACCCCCTGGGTCCGGAGGGTCCGGGCCGGGTCCATCGGCCGGACCGTCTGCCAGAAGGGGGTTGACGTACCTAAAACATGCTCAGCTGAGCTCGAATTTGGCATTAGTTTTACCATAGCGGTTGCCCCAGAGGATTTTTATAAATCTTTGATTGTGATTTTTCTTTTGTCAACTTTTACAAAAAAAAAAATCACCCGCCGGTGGCGAACCCAGAGGACATGGCAGGGAATCCAATATATGGTTGGATAGCTTAGAGTTAGGACATGTCACATGCATAATATGGGGTAGCTGCGCAAAGTCCATAGTGAGTACCAGCAAAAATTTCAATTTTGGTCCGGAGTTGTCCGAGGGTCCGATTTTGGGTGGGTCGACTATTTTGGGCACCCTAGTCGGAGGAGTTGGACCTCGGCAGCCAAACTTATATATGTTAGGGTTGGGACTTGTGGCTATTACCATGCAAAAAATTTTCCGGCTGCGGCTTGTTGTTAGCCGTCTAGGTGGGTGATTTTTTTGTGAATTTTCGGGGTGATTTTTTTTGTGAACCTTGCTATAACATGCGCATATAGGCGAATTTAGAAGGGGGGACAGGGAGAAAGTAGGGAGACCCTCTACTTCCACCTCAAAAATTCAGGGCTACACCCTTCATCATAAACGGCCTTCGACCGAACAAGTTTAACTAATTTTAATCACCGACCGACCTAGGCCTCACCCTCCAAAATTGTCTAACACAAACACCTGCCTGCTATATATACCCCTGCCTTTTCCGACCCGTGAATATTGCGTTCGGCTAGGCAAGTTGTAAAACTATAGTTAGCTAAGCGTAAAACGAATAAGTCAGGTCAGAGTAATCAAAAGAAAGTCTTACATGTAAAATTGACTTGACATTCAATTTGGACAAGTTAAATGTTTCAGCAGTCTTTGCCAACTGTCTGCTGAGATTTTTCGACAGTTTGACAATTTCATTTTCCTCATCAGAAACGCAAGCATAATCAGAGGATTCATCGCCATCCGAACTGTCACCAGAATCCGACTCAAAATTAGCAACAGCTGCAGCTGAAACGCCTCCAGCTTTTGCAGCACGACGGCGTTTTCGTGCAGATGCTGATGTTTGTGGCGGGATACAAGACAGGTCATCTTTGACTGGAGTTGTGAGACTCTTCTGTTTTCGTTTCCTACTGGGCCTCTTTCTACAACCAGACGCTCGTCCCAGGTCCGTCTGCGTGGAACTGGAAAGCTGCAGCTGTTGAGACGTCGACGGTTGTTGTAGTGGAGGAATAAAGAGAGTCTCCGAGCACAAAAGCGAGGAGTTGATGTCAAGAAAAGATGCTGAAGTGCCTGGCGGCAAGGTATTGGCAATCATGTCATTGGAAACAGTAACGCTACTCATAGGAATGACGGGATGCGCGGTGGTAACTGTCATCGTCATTTGTTCATCTTCGACCGCCTGAATCTGAGCCTCCAAAGCGTTCAGCTCTTCCAGAGCGCAAGGAAAATCAGTGATGGTAGACGATGACTGCTTCTGGGCTGAGCCAGGCTGCCTTGCAGAGGGAGAAATACCACACCTCGCTGGACTGACAGCGGAATTGAAGAGATTTCGTTGAACAGAAAGCTTATTTCCATCTAGTTCTTGACAAGATTCTACGAACGACGACTTTCCATCTGATAGGGAAGTCCGCTGTCTGGTTTTGACAGCAGATCCTGGAGTGAGGACCCGGCCGGAGGATCCCGGAGTAGTTTGTTTACACGACCGCGAAGAGCTGGATGCTTTATCAGGACTTCTATGCATCTCTATTCCCTAAACATATATACGTATACAGGGTATATTATCGGGATATTTTCGGGGGGGGGGCTTCCCGGGAGGGCCGCCCCCCCCCCGGGCCCGGGGGGGGAATTTTAGGGGGGGGGGGGTTTTTTTGCAAAAATGAGCCAAAAAATGGTATTTTTTGGCGTATTTTACATGGTGAAACGCAATAAGTTCTCAAAAATGCCATGATTTAAGCTAAAAATGGCTATTTTTACGAAAAATAATTCCGGCTAAGCCGGGAAATGTTTGAAAATTTGCCTATTTTTGGCTGAAATTTGGGTCTCCAAAAATCACTAGTAGTGTGAAGCAAAAATCCCGGGAGGGGGCGATTACGGGGGGAGAAGGCATTTTCGGGGGGGGGGGGGGAGGGAAGGTCAATTTCGGGGGGCCCCGTCCCCCCTGTAAAAAAGACCCGGGTATACATAAAACTTTATCTTGGGTCATTCACTAAAACCAGTTCAGAGACGGATTGGAGGCGAAAAGGGGGCTGAGCTTCTAATGGGACGGGACCCCATAAACGAGCTTACCCCCTCAAAACCAGAGGGTGCCCCTTCTGTTGAAAACAAATTTTACCCGGAAAAATTCGCTCAGAAGGCCAAATTTGCAAAAAACCCTGCTCCGCATGAAATTTTGTTTTGGTTTTTTAACATCAAGTAAATTGCCTATTTTTTTAATAAAAATCTACTTTTACGCATAGGTGTAATTGGATGGGGGCTAACACCCCAGCCATTTTCCAAACCCCCCCCCCAGGAATTTTGGGGGGAATGTTTTGCAAAACTGAGCCAAAAATTGGGTATATATATATTTCTAGGGTAAATTTTGCAAAACATTTTCAAAAAAGTCCAAATTTTTGGCTTAACGTGTTTATTATCGCGAGAAATACCCGTTTATAACGGTTTTATGGGCTTCTAGACTCAATATTGACCTTATTCTAGACTCAGAAACATGTTGGCAATCACGTTTTCGAGTTTAAAAACACTGTCTACTGTTAAAATTACTTAATGATTTCATGTTCTTCGGCATTAGCAATGGCTGAAAATGCGATTTTTGGCAAAAAAATAAAAATGTTTTGGGGGAGGTTTTGGGGGGGTCGTGGGGGGTTTGGGGGTCTAAAAAGGGCCCCCCTCAAATTCCGGGGGAAGGGGCCCCAACCGAAATCCCCATAGTTTCCCTGGAACTTTGGGTGTGGGGGGGAATCTTGGCCGACCTCCGATATGTGATGGGGAGGGTTACCCCTTCCCCCCCCCCAGAATTCGGACGCTAGAAATTTCAAAAAGTGGCCAAAAAATGAAACATTTTCTGTAATTTAGCCCTTTTTTCATCAAAATAACGCATGTTTTTAACGTTTTAGTCGTTTTTCCACTATTTTAAAGCTATTTTAAGGGCAAAATTTTAGAAAAATCTTTCAAAAAATGACCATTTTCGGCCACATTTCGCTAACTTTTTGGGTCCAAAAATCGTTGGAGGGGTTGGGGGGTAGCCAAAAGTTGGGGGACGGTAAGTCAAAAACTCTGGGGGCGGTAAATCAGCTCCAAAATTTTGAGGGGGATACCCCCCAAGGGAAACTATGCAAATCCCCGTTACACCTATGCTTTTACGGTATACATATATACCATAGGTGAACCAGGCTACAGTTTACCCCCTGTGAGACCCCCCCATGGAGAGGCCAGACCCCCCTCTCCCCCTACCCGGCCTCAACTACCCCCCCCCAAGACGAGCTCAAACCCCCCTCCCCCCCTAAAACTGGGTCCAAACCAAGTAAAAAATGCAAAATTTTTGAAAAAAATTTTTTGCAATTTCTGAAAATTTTTGAAAAAAATTCGCAAAAATGGATGTAAGTCAGCTATAAACAGCTAAAGATGGTTATTTATAGCAATTAAAAGGTAATATACGCAATTATAATTCACAATCTGGCCTAATTTAGGCATATTTCAGCACAAATTTGTCAATTTTTAAGCCCTATTTTCGCATACGAATGCTATTGACAGAAGCTTTTGAGTACGTTTTATGTACTGTGCATCGAAAAAGGACCATTTTCAGCTAAAAAAACTTGGGTACAGTTTAGGGGGGGTCCCCCTCCCCCAAATTTCGGATTTTGGTGGGGTCCCCCGAGCCAAATTTGGACCTTCTACTCCCCCCCAACCCAAACAGGTGGTACACCTATGATATATACATAGCGTAGGTGTATATATATACCTGAGACTGGGGGGAACCCCTCCCCCCAAATGAAAAAGTGCCGACCCCACCCTCGAAATTTTGAAGGCAGACTCCATAGTTTCCTTTGGGGGGGGGATCCCCCCCAAAATTTTTGACCAAATTTACCCCCCCCCCAGATTTTTTGACTTACCCTCCCCCAACTTTTGGCTACCCTCCCCGAACCCCACAAACGATTTTTGGACCCAAAACGTTAGCTAAATTTGGTCGAAAAATGGTCATTTTTTGAAAAATTTGTCTAAAATTTTGACCTAAAATCGCTTTAAAACGGTGCAAAAACACCTAAAACGTTAAGAACAAGCCTTATTTTGATGAAAAAAGGGCTAAATTACAGAAAATTTTGCATTTTTTGGCCATTTTTCGAAATTTCTGAGGTCCGAATTCTGGGGGGGGGGTACCCCCCATCACATTTCGGAGGTCGGCCAAGATTTACCCCCCCCAGACCCAAAGTTCCAGGGAAACTATGGCAGACCCCACCCCCAAATGTCAAATCCCAGACCCCACCCACCCAAATTTGCCAGACCCCACCCTCAAGTTTGAAAATTTTGCCTCAAAATTAGTAAAAATTCGAAATTTTTTGGAAAAATTCGAAATTTTTGCAAAAAATCCAAGTTTTATCAATAAATGAGCAAAAAGAAATCCGAAATCGGGGTGGGTGGAATCCATTGGCGGCGCGAGGGGGGGGGGGGTGGCCGGGGGCCCAGGGCCCCCCGTTGCGATTTGGACCCCTCCCTCGGTTGGGGTGTCGCACTTGAAAAATCTTTCAGTTGTTTATATGCATAATTTGAGTGTTTTTAAGAAATTTGTTTCAAAAATCGGCAAATTTTAGCAAAAAATCAAAACATTTTTGCTAAAATTTGAGAAAATTTTTGGAAAATGAAGGTAAAATATGCAAAAATTTAGGAGTTCCCAAAAAAAGGTCGCCGGATATTTGGGTCGGGCCCCCCCTTCAACAAATCCTGGCGCCGCTACTGGTGGGATCAGCCGGTTTTGGGTGGGGTGGGAGTCGGAAAAATCGAATTTGGGGGGGGGGGAATTTTTCAAAACTTTTAGAAAAAATCTGCTATTTTGCTAAAAAGACGCTATTTGCAACCAAAACCTAGCAATATTAAAACCAATTTGATCATTTTTTCGAAAAATAGTATTTTTGCGAAAAATTTTGGATTTTTTCTAATTTTGAGCTAAGTACGTGTAAGATTCCCAGATCACTTTATGGTTTGATGTTTTTTATGATTAGAAACGGCTGAAAATGCGATTTTTGGCATAACAAATGAAAAATTTGTTTGGGGGTTTACCAGAGGGGGCCATAGGTGTGGCTGGCGAAAAAAGTGGGGGTGGGGGTCAGTGGCGGATCCAGGGGGGGGGCCCGGGCCCTCTCCTTTGACATTCCGGGCCCCCCTAGAAAATTTTTTCAGCTGTTTATAATGCATATTTCGAGTGAAAATTGAGCATAATTTTAATAAATTTCACAAATTATTAAAAAATTTCGCCTGCGGCGCACTTATGCTTCTGTGCTGCTTTATTAAGTACTTAGTTCTGTGACAGAACTTGTCTCTTAAAGTGCTCTAGCAATACGTAACTGAACGAAGTAC
>JASAND010002876.1:0-45042 GCA_030248195.1 Trissonchulus latispiculum
AAGCGGTAGTCGTGGTCAAAGACAAGTATTCGGTATGTGGTGACTCCAATTCTCAAGTTCAAGCTGACCCAGGTTATATATTTATATTGACCCATTGCCATTAGGACATGCGGTAGGAGTTTCCATCCAACCTAGGCTACATGTTTGGTAATAGTTTGGTAATGTTTCCCTAGGATATTCCCTGGTTGGTTGTCACTACAATAGCTAAGAGAGAAAGGAAGTTTTTGTGTTCGCTAGGACTGAAGCGAAGAAGTTGGTTTCAGCTGCGGAAATCAGAGGTGGCAGAACCAGACCCTCAACAATTGTCAAAAATGACCGACGCCCAGAAAACGTCAGGTAAACTCATGCAAGGAATAATTTTGAAATTAAAATTAGCCTGATCTCTGATCTAGGCAGTAAATGTCCAACAGTTTCGTGATTGTATATTTTCTGAGAAGCCTTACCTAACACTACATTAAAACATCTTTGTACAGACATACCTAGTGAAGACGAAAAGCAAATGCACCAAATTCACATACCTAGTGAAGACGAAAAGCGAATGCACCAAATTCGAAGACTGAATTCATTCATTCATTTATGAACTGAATTCATCACAAACATTTTCTGCTGCTTATAGATAAGAACAAAGCAATAGGTTCATTAATGCTCCGTTTCGTTATTGAAAGCGAAATTCTATTGGAGTTTGAGTTCCTAAGAAACAAGATGGATATACTGGGGGGGTAAGCGCTAATTTGGGGAGGTAAGGGTGAGCTCTCGGTTAGGAGGTTCGTCTTAGTTACAAGTGGTGGCTTAGCAGTGCAGTTTTAGGGCCAATAGTTTACTGTCTCAAAATCTCAATCTCACTCAACTGCATAATCCTGCAAGTTACAACGAGATGAGTTTGGAGGACATGCAGGTTTTATCCAAAAAACCAATTCTGCCTTCAAGTTTCAATTCTCTAAAGCCAAAACAACACAATTCATTTGACGATCTAGCACGGTGGGGAAATTTTGTGCTCAACTGTGAACAAGCTTTGAGGAATGTCGTCAAACATCAAGAATACTGCATTAAATACATATGGTCCACTCCAGTTTTAGGATTTATTAAGAAATTTTAGTCTAGCATTGGAGCAGGGAGGCAGAGGCAGCTGCATCAAGCTAAATTAGATGATAACGCCGAGGTTGTACAGCTAATAATTTTAGATCATTTCCCAAAGATGGTTGAATATATAAACCTTAAAGCCTTAAACCTAGGCCAAAATAAGAATCCCTGGAGAGAAAAACTTACACACGTATGCATTTGTCTTTATATTTGACAATAACATTAAAGCGTGCATAGATAAAGATCAAAACAACTAAAAATGAAAACTAAAAAGATTCTGCAGGTGCAACCTGCTTTGCAATTTCTGCAGGTCAATCAATCATCGAAAAGAACAGTTCCCGCCACCACCACCATTTACGCCTCATTTCAGACCGCCAGACTTGCAGTGGGGCACGAGAAAGTTCTGGACTTTTTGCTGGCTGAAGGGAAACTTGTAAAGCTGAGTGGAAGCCAGGACATCCAGTAAAAGGGAGGAGGTGTGTCATACTTTGGATTAGTCATGTGATGATGCCGCTGGTGGGACTGGAAAACAGGATGCGGGGTATCCCATCTGAGACTGGAACCCGTCTGGGCTGTAACAGACTCACGTACAGAGCGCCGACGAGCTTTCGCAGTTGACACCACCCCTTGTTTGCTACCTCTTTCCAGATCAGCATCCTGTTGGGATTGGAGTAAACTAGTCTGAACCAGATCAGATGCTGCAGCATTGGCACTGGCTGGGGAAGTGGTGCCAGTTGATGACTCGGTCACCGATCGGAGGCCAAAGTGGAAAGCGGTAGAGGAGGGAACCACAGATGAAGGAGAGCCAGTGGATGCCCCACTGATCGGACTTGAACAGCAGCCACAGTGACCATTCCTAAACAAGTAAAATGATTTAAAACTGCATATACGCAATGAAATACCATACCAATCAACACTGTTTACAAGTCCATTCACACATACACAATGGTAGGAAGAACTACGTACTTAATGAAAAGAAGGGGAAAAGACGCTATTGGTTACCGTTAGAAGAAAATTCCGTTCTATACCCATATATTATGCTGACTGCAGCAGATCAATCCGGAAGATATTTTACTAGAGTAGGTGATCATACGTGTTTATCTCATGTTTTCTGTAGCTAAGACATAGTTCCCCCAGCACAGTCACTCCCGAAGAATGATTTCGCAGATGACACACTGCATTGCATAACTTGGCCGTCAAACAGTAATCGGTGGTTTACAAGACGACACAGACAAACTATGCATAAACATTGAGCTTCCTATATGTATCATTCAGACGAGGATTCGAAAAATGTGCCACATACATTTGAAAAATGTCAAATTTTGATCGTTCTAACATCCGTCAAACTTACAACTTTTACAGTCACTGCATTTCTTGAACTGAAGTTTAGCAATGACAAACTTCAAGGCCAACACAAACATTTCTAATCGGCAAAATCTGACTACAGAAAAATTATTTTTCCACATTAACAACTGCATCTGATTTTTAAAGACTTTATTTAACTTTAATTTTGAAAACAGTTTCCGATGTCACAATCTTATTTTCCAGCGACACAGTCGTTCTATTTTGAAATATTTAAAAATTGGATACACAAAATGCTTAGGGTGTAATGCACATAATATATTGCCTTACTAATTAATTTACATAGTGATCTGATAATGTAATCAAACTATCTAACTAAATCTATACCGCTTCATCTGAATATGAAAATAGCACAGGGTAATTAACACCACCAGGACGCAGAATAAAAAGCAGATGCCAGCAATCATGATCACGTGATTGCTCATCGCCAGGGCATTCTGAAGGGCATAACTCGTGGATCCGGCCGAGGCATAATATCGGCAGTCCGGTGGGAGCCACCCTGGCTCACAGACGCACATCCCGGCAGAGGGTGGACCTCCATTCCCCAGGTAGACACACTGACCATGCCCATAACAAAGATCGCTCGAACAGGAACCCTGAAACTACGTAAGAGCTATTACGTAAATGATTAAGAGTGCAATGAGTGACACCATGGGCTGGGGCATAATCTGCACAATGAAAGTGGCTCCACAACCCAGCCTCAGCATTTGATGGTTTTGAAACTAGAAACAGTATATACTAGCTGACAAAAAGCATCGAACTTTAAATGTGAAGTGAACCAATCAGCGCGAGAGCTGGTGTACTCGTACTGGTCATATTCTTAGCGATATTCTGACATAATGATTATATTGGCCACCATCTTACATAGTTATTAACCTAAGTGCCCAAAAATATTTATCCCAAGAAATAATTGCAAAACCAATGTGAACGAAATTCAAGTTAAATAATGTAAAGTGCTCGTAATAAAGAAAAAGTCTTACAGTCTTGCAGAAAAAACTTACAGTCATTTAAAATTCATCTAGGGAAAATTCACGAAGACTGAAATAAAAAAACTAAGATGGGCTTAAGACTTTGAGCTGTTCCCAACAGATGTGGCATTAAAAGAAAAAAGAAAAATATTAAATGATCACTGAATATGCAAATTAGTTTTAAATACCTGCTTCCCTTTAAAGCATCTGTCTCTGACAGAATGTTGTTGCAAGACGCCGTTGACAGGAAAAGATTTTGAAATAGACGTTGTGTTCTAATATATAGGGCTAAATGGTGGCTAAGTTGAGAGTGTTACGGTTTTGGTGGGTCTGGGTGTGCTAAGAAAACTTTCTGTTAAGAAAGTCTTGTTTGGCCTGAAAAGCTAGCTACTAGAAATAAGATGAGTATTTCGGCCCGTCGGCCTGGCACGATTCGGTGAAGCAATTTTTTAACTACGGGCTGGCAGCGGGCCAAAACGGACCATATCGACTTTAAGGTGGTGGTATGGTATCCTTTTGTGCAGTGCTTTTGCGGTGATTTTTTTGAAACGCTATAACTTTCGCAATTTTAGGAGTTGCAAAGAGCTTTATACATCGTTTTCAAGCTTATTATCTATCTGTACATTGACATGAGCTTACAGAACTGGCAAAATTTGCAAAAAAAATTGCTGAAATTTTCTGACAAGCTGACATCTAACAGGATGAATATAGACCAAAAGTTTTTGAACATCGATTTCTCAAAACTGAAGAATCGGCCAAAAGTTCTTTTTGTGCCACGATATGAAGGACATATGGGCCGAAGGACGTTTTTTGGATTTGGCTCAGTATGTCTTAACGGTCGAGAAAATAGGCCAAATGCACAGTAACACGAAATTTCGCAACTTCGCATTGAGTTTTCTTGCTACTCAATACGTTTTAGCCCAAACCAAGAAAAACGTCCCTCCGCAGAAGTGCGAACTTCGATTTTGCCGAAAATCTCCGGAATCCGTCGAGTAGTTTTTGAGAAATCGGTGTTCGAAACAAAATAATCGCAGTTTTGCCAAAACGGTTTTCCGGCCAAATCTCTTGCTGAAAGCAATAAAGTCCGGCTAATAAGCATTCATAAAATGTGCATTTGGACGATGTATCGATTGAGTATAACTAAGCCAATTTTGTCTAACATGTGGCAGTAATTTTGATAAAACTGATTTCCTCGAAAATGGCCATTTTTTGACCCTAAAAGCAGTTTTTTGCTTATACCATCTCTTAACCACTTAACCAAAACCTTAACCACATAGCTCAAAAGTTGTGAGAGCAAAAGTGTTCATTTTCGAGTCCTCTTTCCAGCCATACCAACCAATCACGTGTCTTGTCTACCTACTGGGAGCTTAAGGCCAAAAACCAAAACTTCCTTATCTTTTGGCCTAAGAATACGGGACTGGTCCTAAAATATTAGAGAGCACGGAAATAGGTTATTTCGTAAGTTTCAGCCCTTTGCGTAAAGGATTAAAGCCGTAGGTGTCAAAAATACCCGAAAGGAAACCAGCACCTTAAGAAAATGTTGTGAAAGAACTAAAATTAACTAAAAATATACTCATTCTGGTTATTCTACAGCAAAATTCAATATTTCGTAGTGTAATTTCCTTGTATTGAAATTGCTGTGTTATTGAAAATTGAAGTCTTTGAAAAATGTTAGTAAAATTTTGGGAAATTGCTTTTGGCGGGTCGGGCTGAATATTGTCAGCTTGTGGGCCGTCTCGAAAAATTTTGCCAGCGGGCCGGGCCGTGCCAACAAGTCGTCTCTACAAGCTGCATGCAGCTAAAATGTGGGAAAATTATTGAAACCATAGCAAATTGCTGAGGATATCATAAAAATTCATGTACTACAAGTGGCAAAGCCTTCCAGAAACTGAAGAATTTTGGAAACTGCAACGAAAGCTGCAGTTGACACCTTTAAACATTTGTTCTAGAATGCTGTAGGTAAACTTCAAGTTTTGTATGAAACGCTCCTATCTGGGTCTCGCAGAAAGCTTTGTGTCGCCCAACCCTGGACCAACTCAACCAAAGGTTGAGGAGGGTGTGTATGTAATGCATAGACTTTTCAGGATACAACTTAACAGAAAAGTTCAATCAGACGCCCGCATGCTCAAAGTAATCCGTAATCGGGGAGAAGCGCACCCTGCAAAAATTAGCTAGTTTTTTTAAATAACCGACGGGAAACCTACTTTTCCGAGCACTTTTAGACATGTCTAAAATCTTAGTGATAAAAGTTTCTGTTACCCGCAGCCATTCCAGCTTTGCGCCTACAGTTTTAGAATTGCTCTGGAGCAATTGTCACTTATATATAGTTCGAAAAAGCAAACTACCACTTCTTAATCAGTTGCTTGGATTTTGTGAGTTTTCCACAAATTCATTTAAAAATTGTTATTTGGGATTGAAAACACTGTAAAACTGTGCTGGAAGGCTGTCAAAAGATCAAATTTTGATTTTTGATGTTATTCTTTAAGTCTCTTCTGTCCAAGACTTCTCGGGGAAATCGGCTCAAAATGACCAATTTTACAGTTTTGGCTGCCGTTTTTTACTGAGACCATCTAGAGAGATGGGACTGCCACCAATCGATAAAAAATTAATTGCTCTACATTTCATGATCTAGCATTGAAGGGTCTCCAATGCACTCAGAAAAGTTACAAGCCGTCAAAATCGGACAAAGTACGAAATTTTGCTAAATTTTCATTGCAAAAATCCAATAAATTTATTTCTAGCTGCAAGACTTGATTCAGAAACGGGATCAACTATACGTTATTTTATTGCGCATAACCTCCCGCATCACCTGGTGGAACGACTTTTCTGATCTGACAGCCGGATCTGGATTTGCTTGAATGCAGCGCTCGAACAGGGCTTGAAATCAAAATTTCCATAGCCGGCGGAATGCCATAGAAACTAGATTTTTCAAACAGGTGTCGAAATATTCTCCCAAAATAGGGTGGACGTGTTAAAGATAAAAGGAGCAAATGCCCAGATTGCCAACTGGAAACTGCACCGTATCCAAAAATATAAGATGCCAAAAATCAGCACTTGTGCCAATTGGCAGCCGCAGGAATAAAAGGGTTAACTCCGGGGCTAGGCTAGCGACCTAACACTCGACACGTTTAGGTACATTCATTAGCTTGTAATGTGCAAAGCTTCAGGCAATTCTGCAAAAGTACCTATGTACTTTGGAGCTTGGGGAGTATATAATTGACACAAACGCTAAAGGTGGTAGGTAACGATATATCATATCTATTACATAGGTTCATAAAGCCTTGAGCCCGCTGCATAAATGATTAGTTGATTAGCGATTAGCGATTAGTTGATTAGTGTAGCAGTTTTCGAGCAAAACTTGTACTGCAGTCCACCGTTTTTGGAGTTTTTGGTACCATATTGTAGTGTAGAAGCGCTTTATCCAGAACTGATGAAGTATTTAATTTATCCTCACTGACTCATTCAGTCAGAGGAAAATTTTGAACTCAATCGTAATTTCTTTACTTTTCCCCCGCCATCACTCCAATTTAAGATGTAATTTAGTGTAGACTTTTTAGTTCATTAGAACGCTCAAAGCGCTTCCAAATGACATAAATTATTGCCGTAGCTCGTTCGTAACTTTGATTATCCTAGAAAAACTGCCACACGAATCAACTAATCAATTTAACACAACGGGGCAACGGGCCCTGTGCACCTGCAAAGCCAAATATTTTGCAATTAGATTGTGAGCAGTAGTGTTTGAGGCCGGCGGGTTTCACCCGGTCGAAACCTTCGGCTGGCCGAGCCGACCGGCGGCCGGTGAGCCCATAGGCCGGCCAGTGGTCGGCCTGGAGCGGTCTGTACATAGTACAGCTATTATGACTGCTAAGATATTAATTTTGAATGGTATATTACAAAAATGTAGGTGTATGTGTACACTGACTGCACAGGTCAGACTAAAACTAGGCTTTTTTACAGTTTTTGTGTAAATGTGCAGCTCCAGCTTCCAAACCACGATCTCCCTTGACGCATATCGGGTTTTTGTTCCAGTACTGTCGGTGCTGGAGCAGGAAGATGATGAAGAAGAAGAGAGTAGAGTCGTAGAGAGTAGGTCCCCTCCAGCCTCCCACTGCGTGGAGTGCATCCAGGCAACATAGCGAGAGTCATACTAGATATGGCTGATGAGGTGAAGCAAGGGTTCTATACCCCGAGTATAGGAGTTGATCCTGATCGGCCACCTAATTCGTCGACGACGACGAAGAGAGTAGAGTATGGAATTAAATTCGAGGCTAAATGTGGACATTTTCAAACGTCGAGATCCCGAGAGTATTTTAATAATTGTCGTTCAATAAATATTTAAACTTGTTGTGGATTAAACACATTCTATTTAGTATTCTGGCTACAATAAGAGAAGTTCAAAGTGAATTTACGCAGTTCTGCTTAGCATAGCTAGATTTGGAGTTCATTTTAATTGCTCAAAGTTGTAACTTTCTGATTGTTTGCATCCCGGCCGGTCGACAATCCAGCGAAAGAAGTCGTCGGCCGGCCGGTCTCAAACAGAGCAGTGCGAGCGAAGCAAATGAATGAACGAATGAGAAACTAACATGTGCCACTACAGCACCTTTGACCCCAAAAAATTCGGGCCTGAGGTTGTATGTTATCAAGAATGGTCGAGACGTGAGGGAGGGCTATTTCTTGAAATTGTTTAATGAATAAATAAGATCAAAAATTTGATTAGGGGAAAAAAGTAACTTTAGCCTGATTTTCAACAAAATGCTGAATGC
Organism: Trissonchulus latispiculum; assembly: GCA_030248195.1. Taxonomy (NCBI): domain Eukaryota; kingdom Metazoa; phylum Nematoda; class Enoplea; order Enoplida; family Ironidae; genus Trissonchulus; species Trissonchulus latispiculum. The sequence continues at coordinate 8,174 of JASAND010002876.1, forward strand.
CAGATATATACTGCATTAGTTTTCAATGAACTGAAATTGAAACTAAAATTATCTTGGAACACCGAAAGAAACTGAAACTAAAGCTAAAATCGCTTACTGAAACAACGCTAGTTGAGCGAAACCAGTGTTCAAAACAATCTGGTTGCGATTTCCAAAATTTCACATGTTCGCTGCTGTGATTAGACAGAGATGCTGCAGAAAACTTAAGGCTGGACATCCAGAGTTGTGCCGTTAAGAAATTGCTGCCAGGACTGCTGAACCAAGCGGGCGGGCCGGGCCCGGCCCGAAGGTCCGATTCAAGGCCCGCGGTCCGGTCGGCCCGGTGAATACCCGGCATACAAAAAACAGTGCCAAACAATAGTTAGTGCTACTTATTACAACCTAAAACGTGGTTACACTTAACAATCTTGTGACAACGCGTTGTCACAACTGCCGTTGCTACAGAATTGTCACAACGTTGTCCGTGTAACCAGTGACACAACGTTGTGACAACTGATGACAACACGTGGGACCATGTCCGATTTCTTGTGACAACGCAATAGTAAACATAGCGTTAGCTCAACAGCAAGTGTGCGTTGGTTACGTGCAACCACTAGTTGTCAGACTTGGCAACCATGATGAACAACTGCCGTTGTCAAAACGAGTTGACACGAGATTGTCAAGTGTAACCACGGCTTTAGACAACTCTTGGAAGCTTAAATTTGACTTTGCTATGCCTAATCAAAAACGTGTCACGGCAGTTTGTGAACGAATTCAAACTTTAGCTTGGTTCGATTGTGCCTGAGTGGCTCAATCGTAGAGCGTTGGTCTTGTTAGCCGAAGGTTGTGGGTTTCAAGCTATTTTTTACAGGGGGGGCGGCCCCCCCTGAAATTGACCTTTCCCCCGAAAATGCCTTCCCCCCCGAAATCGACCCCTCCCGGGATTTTTGCTTCCCCCCCGGGATTTTTTGGGTGGCCAAATTTTTGCCAAAAATAGGCAAATTTTCAAAAATTTTTCGGCTTCGCCGAAGATTTTTTCGTAAAAATAGCTATTTTTAGCTTAAATCTTGGCATTTTTAAGAACTTTTAGCGTTGCACCATGCAAAATACGCCAAAAAATACCATTTTTGGCTCATTTCTGCAAAAAATCCCCCCCCCGGGCCCGGGGGCCCCCCCCCAGAACCCCCCCCCCCCCCCCCCCGAAAAAAATCCCTAAAAAATACCTGGGTTTGATCCCCACCTCAGGCCCGAATTTTCGGGTCGGAGGTGCTGTAGTGACATCCTTCTTTCTTTCGTTATCTTGTACTTTTCTAGTGAATACATTTTTGAAAAATTTCTAAATATGCACAAAAAATTTGACCAGGCCGGGCCTGGTCTGGTCTTCAAGGTGCGGCAGGCCCCTGCTCGGCCCGAGCTTGCCGCTCCAACAACCAGGCCCGGGCCGGCCCGGCGCAGGCCTGTCCCGGAGCCCGATTCCCGGTCCAGGCACACCTCTAGCCATAACACGTCTAGTCCAATAGAAGTACAATATGGAAAATAGGAGTAAAAATATAAAATGAGGACAATACTTAACCGACGGACCAGCGATGTTTAAGCTGTCGGTCGAAATCCTGCAATATTTGATTTTTAAGTCTGGATTTTGGTAAATTGGCCGTTTTTGGACTACGACGAAAAATAGGAGGACAGTACTATATTTGCCTTATTCTGAACGATTCGGGAAAGACTTTAGAATGGCATATAAATAGCTATGCATATTAGGAATTCATTTGGTACCACTCTCGCCTCTAGGCATGAATTAAAAAAATTAAGGCCGATCCATGCTCCGACGAAGCAACGGAGAAATGAACGAACTGACAACTTCTCGTTTTCACCGGTTCACGCCTTGAACGGAGCAACGAACAAGCGGAGAACGGAGAAACGGAAAACGAACACAGAAACGGAGAAACGGACGAAAATAATGTTGATTGTTTAAAAATAGACTGTTTTTCCACAACTAATAAATGTTCTTCCAAAATTTTTGGCAATACAGTTAAGAAGTTGTTACTGAATGATTTAGTATAATCAAGAGTTTATAAAGAAGAGCGAGATACTTGGCAGAGTACTTTAGGCTTGCAAGAAGCTCGGCACATTAAGGCCGAAATCTCGGGTTAACCGAAGAAGGTTAAACCGGTTAACAACGGTAAGTGGTACCCCCCCCCCGAGATTTCGGTCTTAATGTGCCGAGCTTCTTGCAAGCTTAAAGCACTAGGAAGAGCCGAGTGTCTCACTCTTCTTTATAAACTCTTGGTATAATAAAGACTGAACAAAATTTTCAAAATTTACGCATAGAATTTCGATTTAACCTGAATTTAACTTGGTGTTTATCTCCGGTTTTTACTGATCCGTTTGTCCATTTCTCCGTTCACGGCTTGCATAAGCATGAACCGGTGATATGTTCTTTGTGAACTGTTTCTCCGTTCGTCCGTGCTACATTGGACCATGAACCGGCCTTTGACCTCCTATGAGTAGGACTGTTCTCGGGCCGTGTAGCGGTCTCCTTCCCCAGGGCCCCAGGTGAAAAAATTGAGCCTGGCCCGGACCTGACTAGCCTGGAATTTTTAGGCCCGGCCCGCTACAAGGCCCGGGCCCTGTCGCCAGGCCCACCAGACCCTAGTGCAAAATAGTTTTTCATTAGTAAAATTGCTTTCTAAACCCTCATTGGAGTATTGTCTTATTACAAAGGTGACAATTTAAAGTTCTATACATGTTTCCAACATTCTTTCACGTTTTACTCCTACTTGAGTTATGTAGTCGCCGCATCCACTATCGAACGATATCTTTCTTGGTGCACTTTAAAATTTTCTATAATGCTTTAATCTTAGCAAAAGTTGAAATCATTTTATTAGCATAATGAATCCGTTAACTGAGACAAGATACCGAATTTTAAATTAGTCGTGAACTATTAATAAATCAATGAAAAGCTTACATCCTCTCCCAAATGTCAAAGATGCTTTCGATAAAACATCGCTGTTAATTTTCAATTGCAAATGTGGAAGGAAACAGTCTATCTATATAGGTAATTATTATAAATGTTTTTATACTTGAAATTAAATAATATATTATACACTTAGAAGTGTATAGAAACGATAAACTACGTCGTAGTTGATGTAGCGGGCCGCCAGGCCCAGTCCGGCCCGGAGGTCCTCGTAGGCCTAGGCCCGGTCAATTTCTTATCAGAACAGCGCTACCTATGAGTGAATAAAATCAATTTTTGAACTTTTACGACTAATTATGTGGATTGGATCCAATCGGCAGCCAAAACCACCTACCAATCCGATCCGCCAATTGCCCGGCGATCCGATCCGATCCGATCCACCCCCTAATCGGACCGATCCGATCCGATCCACCCCCGGATTGGACCCATCCGATCCGGTCCGACCATAATTTTAATTTTCAATTGCAGGCACTTAAATTGCTATACCTTCCCATTTCCCATAATTTTGCAAAAGGCTTTTTTTTGGTTTCATTAAATATGTAACTACCTGATTTCCTTGATCAAATTTCGCATCGGAATATTATTGAATAATCCTGAAAGCCAGTATCAGAAACTTCAGCTGCAGAATACTGTGTAGTTACCTTTAAAAACAACAATTTCCTTTGCTTGTGAGTTCAATATCTAGTGAGAGGTTCGATTTCCACCTTAGCCATAATGACGTTACATTGTTTCCTTGAGCAAGAAACTTAGGTCACTGCTCCGCCTGTCGGATGAGGCGTTAGATTCCAACGATGTATAAATCATGCTCTAAAGTTCTGTTGATGTCTTGCAATAAGCCTTTGGAATTGACCTACTTTTGTTGGGGGGGGGATAAAGTTAAAGAGATCCAAAATATATATATATATATATATATATATATATATATATATATATATATATATATATATATTCGATGATTTGCTAAAATTTATGCTAATTGAAAATTTTATTTTTGTGATCAAACAGAGCTGGTTCCGCGGCGTGTATAATTTTGCTCTGCATTAACATATATACATTAACCTGGGGTCCAATTCTGGGGGAGGTGTCTTGCCCGACCCTGGCGAAGGGTTTACCTATCACTGAAAAATTTTAAAAACGTCTACTCCGAAATATACAAAATTGACAAATTTTCAACATTTTTGGACAAAATAAGTTAAAAGTAAAGATTTTTGGTGATTTTTAACAAGTTTTTTGAAAAAACTCGTTAAAATTTGCTAAAACATTAGCAATATACAATATTAGATGTGTATAGAAACGATAGACTACGTCGTAGACGATGTAGCGGGACGCCAGGCCCGGTCCGGCCCGGGTGGTCCTCGTAGGCCTGTGCCCGGTCAATTTCTTATCGGAAAAATGCTACCTATGAGTGAAAAAATCATTTTTGAACTTTTACGACTAGTGATGTGTATCTGATCCGATCGGCAGCCAAAATCACCTACCTATCCCATCCGCCAATGGCCCGGCGATCCGATCCGATCCGTTCCACCCCCTTATCGGACCGATCCGATCCCATCAACCCCCGGATCGGACCCATCCCATCCGATCCATCCATAATTTTAATTTTCAATTGTAGACACTTAAATTGCTATACCTTCCCATTTCCCATAATTTTGCAAAAGTTTTGATCAAATTTCGCATCGAAATCTTATTGAATAATCCTGAAAGTCAGTATCAGAAACTTCAGCTGCAGAATACTGTGTAGTTACCTTTAAAAACAACAATTTCCTTTGCTTGTGAGTTCAATATCTGGTGAGAGGTTCGATTCCTACCTTAGCCATAATGACGTTACATTGTTTCCTTGAGCAAGACACTTAGGTCACTGCTCCGCCGTTCGGATGAGGCGTTAAATTGGTGGGCCCGTGCGCTGCCTTGCTGGGGGTAGTGCATGCTAAAGAACCCTTAATCCACTTATATACTTACTTTGTTGATACTTTGCTGAATAGACGCCAGTCAAGTGGCGATAATCTTGAGGTGATGATAAGCAGCCCGTCTGAAACGCAACGGATCTGTGATGCTAGTGAGCGAGGCCGGTAGACTGTTCCAGAGTCTGGTCGTGAAAGGAATGAAGCTCTTCATATGCTGTTGCGTCCCAGACCTGGGAATCTGGCGACTGAGCGGATTGGGCTGACCACGAGTTATCAGCTCACTGGCGGGTGGAGGCACGATGCTGTGCAGGCACGAGGTGTCGGGGCTGCGTAGGAGAGAGTAATATAGACTTAAGCAACCGACTGAACGGCGGAGAGCAAGTGAGTCAAACTCAGCTCCACACAGCCGACCCTCGAAGATTAACCGCTTCCGCAGTACGTAGCGCGTATTCGGGAAGACTAGTACAGACCGGCAGGCAGTACTCCAGGTTGGGACGAATGACAGCTTTGTAGATTTGCGACCGCGCGTTAGGGCTCAAAGATAACCTGCATCGACGCAAAATTCTGAGAAGTCGCCCGGTGAGACTGCATTTAGTTGAGACAAATGGGACCCACGACAGATTAGGGACGTAGGTGACACCGAGAAGCCGGAGACTGTCACAGTAGGGAATCGTAGGATCGCCCCACATCAGCGGCCGCGCCAGGGATCTGTTCCGCTTTCTGGAGATCAACAAACTCTGGGTTTTCGCCATTGAAAATCGAAGTTTCCACTTCTGCGCCAAACTGGCTGCTGACAGCAGGTTGGCTTCAACAAGGGCGAGAGCAGACTCTCTATCTACGCTAGGTGGAATATTGACGTAAACCGTTACGTCATCAGCGTATATGAGACAGTGGCAACCAAGCTGGTCCGGTAGGTCGTTAATGTAAATGAGGAACAGACTCAGGCCAAGGATGGAGCCTTGCGGGACACCTGCAGGGACCAGTTTGGCGGACGAATATGAGTTATTCACGCGGACCGTCTGATACCTTGCATTCAAATAGTCCCGGAACCAATTCAGCAAACGTCCAGTTATCCTGTAGGCTGCGAGTTTCCGAAGTAAACCAGCATGCCAGACTGAATCAAAGACCGCTGAAATGTCAAGTGCGACAAGGATTGATTCACCGCCCACGTCAAGTGAATCAGCGCATAGTTGGGACAGTAGAAGGTTACAGAGAGCAGTGGAACGTTTCTTGCGGAAGCCGAACTGCTGGTCAGCCAGAAGTGAGTGCTTCTCCAGGTGATTAGGTGATAGTTAACGTATGACTCCATGATCTTAGAGACAGCGCACAGAAGAGTAACAGGCCTGTAGTTAGTCGGGGAGGAACGACTGCCTTTTTTGAAGATAGGGCATACAATACTGGTTTTCCATTCAGATGGTATCAGTCCCTTAGACAGCGACAGTCCGAAGAGAATTGAAAGAGGAAATGACAGTTGACTTGCGCATTCGCGTAACACGATTGCTGGGATACTGTCAGGGCCAGGACCTTTAGTGCTGTCAAGTCGGGACAGCAGTTTCCTGACAATCCGTCGTCGAAAGCGGATCGTACTAAGGGACTCGTTTGACCGTTGGCTGAAGAAAGGCAGATCGTCTCCGGATCTCCTGTAGTTGAGCGAAGAGCGGCGTTAAGGAGATCCGCCTTAACCGAATCATCGAAAATGATTGAATTCCCTTTCAAAAGAGGCGGAATAGGCGGTTGGTTAGAGCGATTAATAATTCTGTTCACTGCCGACCACCAGCGACGTCCGGTGGACTGGTCAACCCTGAGTGCCAGTTCGGAGGCAAATTCTCGTTTCCGGCGCCGAAGGGAGTTATTGTAGATGTTGCGTACCCGAACGTATGCGAGCCTATCTTCCTCGGACAGCGTTGAGCGCCAGCGGTTATATGACTGAATTTTAGCTTTCAAGAGGTTTCTGAGATGGGGCGTAAAAAAAGGTTTAGAGCGACTTAACGTCAAGAGTAGGGCGCGGAGTTCCCGGTGGAAGGTACCCTCCCTGGGATATACCACCACTTGTGCAATGTGGTCCGCCTACCTCCTGCGAGAAGGTGCTGAGAGAAAACTAGTCATGTACTTAAAATGGATCACACAACTTTCCGGGTTTGTCTCTGATCCCGCCCCATATGCGCTTGGGGCTTGGAGTGTCGAAAGATGCTGTGCTCCTCTACCTTGCGTATGAGCAGTTAATGGATGTGTTACTTCCGGAGCCGAAAGGCCAAGAAAGTGTCTGCTCCAGCTTGCCATTGGGGGACAGCATTCAGGCGACAAAGCGAGAGTCATACTAGCTATGACTGATGGGGAGAGACAAAGGCTAGCGCACTCATATAGCCTCTTGGCTGAGTAGCCCGGCAATAACAAGAACAACAACAACAACAACAGAGAAGAGAAGAGAACTGTTGAAGAAACTAGGGTGTAAGACCAAAAATATGCGTACAAACTTTGGTCATTTATTGGAAGCTTAAGAATACATTTATAGTTTATATTTATTGGCAATGTATATAATTTCAAAATCGTTCGGAAAGGAAATCAGGAAACATTTAACATCAGGTAAAATTCGGAACCAGGAGTTTTATTCACAAAAAATATAACATATTGGATCTCTTTAACTTTATTCCCCCCAACAAAAGTTGGTCAACTTCAAAGGCTTATTGCTTAGAGCATGATTTATATATCGTTGAAATGCTCGAGATGTGCTCTATTTAATGGTGTAAAGCAGTTTGCAGCAGCTAGCTTGCTGCTATAAAAAGTTAAGCTTAATAAACCATCAAAGTTACCGCTTTTTGCGATTTTTGGTTGTCTTTTAAGCTTAAATCTTAATAGCAGCAAGCTACAGCAAACTGCTTTACAAATTTGCTAAAATTTATGCTAATTGAAAATTTTATTTTCGTGATCAAACAGAGCTGGTTCCGCGGCGTATATAATTTTGCTCTTACAACCATGCATTAACATGGTTAACTTTAACATTAACTCCGACTCTGGCGAAGGGTTTACCTATCACTGAAAAATTTTAAAAAGGTCTACTCCGAAACATACAAAATTGACAAATTTTCAACATTTTTGGACAAAAGTTAAAAGTGAAGATTTTTGGCGATTTTTAAGAATTTTTTGAAAAAATCATCAAAATTTGCTAAAACATTTGGTAAAAATTTGCTAATTTTTGGTAAAAATCGCTTAGGGGCCTACTTTTTCCTTCTCGCCCAGGGGTCTGCCCGTTTTTTGTCGCTCTGGTGGTGTCTGAGTTGGAGTTGGGTAGTTGGAGTTGCTACCCACTTCCACCAGAGTTGGAAGTGGGTAGCGGGTACCCACGGGTACCCGCGGGTAATAGAAATTTTGCTACCCACAGGCTACCCGCGCGGGTAGTTGCGGGTATCTCTTGTTGATGTAGTCACTAAAATTCAAGGAATTTTATTGAAAAATATTCGAAAAAATAGGTTTCGTGTTGGTGATTTTAAAAATCGCTGATTTTTGCTGAGTGCCCTTCTCCACGATTACTAATCTCAGTTAAAATGGGCGTTTGACTACACTATAGGTTATATCCGGAAAAGTAATCATAAGTCATTTTCTTTTTTTGTAGAGCTTTCTACTTGTATTTCACGCTTTCAGTAAGTAGACGTACATACTAAATAGCTCAGCATACAGACTGCTGTTCGTGCCGTTTTTGCAAAGCCTGTTTTACTGAAACGTTGTGCAGTTTACAAGATTCTGTTCAGAAGGCGCTGTCTGCATTTAGATGCACAGTAGAATCTCACCATGAATTACCGAAACAATTTGCTCGACCATACTAAAGTTTTAATTTTTTACAAGTTTTAGTGTATGTTGTGCATATAGTAACAGCATTTATAATGGAGCAAATTCAAGGTAAGGCAAAAACTTTAAAATTCTAAGTAAACAAAAAAGTTTAACCCAGTTGGTTATTATTGCATTACCTATTCCAATTGTTTTGCAGTATTACTTTATAATTTTGATTGTTTAACCCTTGCTGGGTAGGGTTGTGCCAGGGCAGTTAAAAAAGGGCTTAAAAAAGGGAAAAGTTAAAAAAGTTATCGGGCCGGCAAAGTTAAAAACTCGGGCCGGCCCGATACCGGCCCGGCCCGAGTTTTTAATGAGACGGCCCGGCCCGAGTTCTCTGTTGAGCCCGGCCCGACTCGGGCCGCTCGGGCCATTCGGGCCACTCGGGCCGCTCGGGCCTATCGGGCTTTCCGGGCTATTTGAGTAGTTTGTCATTGCTGAAAAATATTGATTTTTTCGTTGTGACTTGTCGCGTGGCTTCCTTTGTTCACACACTGTTCCTTTGTTCACATACATATCTGAATTGATACATTTGATGCAAACTATATATACACAAGTTTAGAACATAATTCTACTATCCAAATTAGCAAGCAGATTGCGAAATGCTAAACTTTATACAGGTTTTCTCTACCTGCATTCTGCAAAAAGTTATGGATTAGTTAGCTACAAATTGTCTTCTAACAAACATTTGTATGATTCAGAAGCAACTATTTTGGTACTCTGCTACGGGAGACAAACCCTGGTTTGGTACAAGGAAGCTAACAAGTAAAGCTTTGCCAACTTCCCACTTTTTAGTCAGTGGTCAATTATGTGTTTAAATTTGCTAAATATAAGCTGTGTGATGATTTATTTTTATTCTTTTTTTGGATAATTCAATACTTAACCGAAAATCTTAACACTAGTGGTCACAAATTAATGCTCAGAGCATTATCTGAAAATTATGAAATGAAAAGCTTCTAACAATAGCTAATGTTGCACTGAAGTTACAGCTAATCGAACCATGAAATTTCATTTTGTGTTTACCGATGTGTAATAGGAAATAAAACTGCTCGGCAAACTGGATGTGTTTTGAGCCATTTTTGGGCCTTTCCGCACCTGTCGGGCTATATCTGGGCCACTTGGGCTGCTCGGGCCGCACTCGGGCCGTTTGGGCTCTTCGGGCCGCTCGGGCCGTGAATCGGGCTTCGGGCTCGGGCTGTGAAGCGGGCCTCGGGTTTCGGGCCGGGCCAGCCCGGCCCGAGGAGGTTGGTTGGCCCGAGCCCGAGCCCGGCCCGAGAAATTTCTTAACGGCACAACCCTATTGCAGGGTGCCTGCATCCAATATTAAATAATGTTAAAATGTAACTACGAATTTTGTACTTGGAACCGGGAACCGGAAGCTAGAACCGGAACCGGAACCGGTACTCTAGAACCGGAACCGGTTTTGAAAATTGGAACCGGTTCCAACTCTACTCTCAGCAGTCAGCGTCATTGAATTTAAAAAGCAATTCGGGCTGTTCAAAAATTAATTAGCAGAAAATATTAGAGAGCCATTCCATTGGATTGTTTTTACGTATGCAGACAAAAAATTATATATTTATCCAGAGAAAGTAAAGCAAAACGTTAACATCAAAAAATTCACATTATATAACAACGAAAATTCTACAATTGAACAAAATTCAGATGAAAAATGTTCATTTCTTGGAAGAAGTTTTGTAATGTTGTGAAAATTGGTACAAGCCTCCAAATTCTACCTCATTTGCCGGATCGGTGATCCGGAAAAATCAAGCCGATCCGATCCGATCCACATCACTATTTACGACTATAGTCCAATTTTGTATCAATCATCGATAATGGGACGAGGAAAAACTTTTCTACAAGAACTTTAGATCTGAAACACTGTTTGTGCAATTTAATACAGCTTAAATTTTAACTGCGCAAAGGCAGAGCTCCAAAGTGTGGACTGGTCACAGCTGAGGTTATGCATGGTGAATGACGGCTGGTTGCCTTCGAGCAGATTTGCACTAACAAGCAAATGATATTATTTTGTGTATCGGTAATGCCTATATTTGACCGCGTTCGGTGTATACCTGACCTTGAAGAGATCATTACCGAAATTTTGAGATTTGGTGGCTTTGCATGACCTGTTGCACAGTTTGGTTCCGAACTCCAATATTTTGTCGTTTTTGAGTACACAATATGCACATTGTGCGAAAATGAGCGAAATCCATGGCTATGGATTTTGGACCAAAGCGACCCCCTAGCCAAAAGGGCAAGACAATACGGAAAAAGATAATCAATTTAAACTCCGTCCTTGACCGTAACCCTCAAATAGAAAAACGGCCAAACTACCTAAATTTCCGCAGTGGCAACGTCTTATAAATAGTGTTGTGCATTGGCCGGTGCGGCCAATGGCTGGCCAATGGCCGGCCAAGCCATTGGCCGTTGGCCGAGAAAATCTCAGCCAGTTGGCTTGGCCGGCCATTGGCCGTTGGCCGGCCAACGGCCAATGGCCAACGGCCAATTGGCTGGCCGTTGGCCGTTGGCCGATGGCCGGCCAATGGCCGTTGGCCGGCCAACGGCCAACGGCCAATGGCCAACTGGCTGGCCGTTGGCCGTTGGCTGGCCAATGGCCGAGTGCTGGCCAACCTCAAATTTACTGATCTTGTGCATTAACTGTGTTGAAAAATTTAATTAATTTTGCTGCATAATATCGTAAACATGTTGCTGTATAAACGTTGCATTAGATACAGTACTACAGATTTTCACTTAGATGTTGACAATTTTTATCATTATTGGAGTTATTTTACAATTAAATTTGCTAATTGCATGCAAATTTTAAGTGTGCTAACAACGCAGTTTTTAAATTTGTCTAGCAGTGAACGTCTCATCACTTTATTGCGGTCCTCCAGCAAAATTAGAACAGAGTTATCGCGGGTTGTAGCTCAATGTTTGGAAAACCTATTTTACAAATATTGTAAATTGTAAAATGTACTATGGAAATAAAGTTTAATTAAGCTGACGCCTAATTAAGCACGGTAGACGAATAAAAATAGTAAATTCCAGCTCGCCAACGTTGACAAATAGCTAAAGAACGGCCAATAGCTTACGGCCAAGAAACAGCCAACGGCCAACCAACGGCCAATGGCCAACGGCCAATTGGCCGGCCAACTTCAAACTCCGGCCAAGCCAAGCCAAGCCAACCATGGAAATTTTCGGCCAATCCCAACACTACTTATAAATCACTCCCATACCTACAGTACCGCCCAAAAATAACTGGGTATTTCGCGAGCGTTCGAGCAGCCAGTTTGCTCGAAGCTGCTCGCGCTCGTTTGCTCGCGGGCACGCGAGACCTTAAAAATTTAAAAGACTTGCTTGAAAAATCAAAGTTTGCTTTAAGCCCAAGCCTTAGGTGATAGGGCCTTTTCAAGAAAGGGTAGGGTAGAGTAGGGTAGAGTGGAGTGGAGTAGAGTTAAAATTAACTCTTTTCATGAAAGCACAGAGTTAATTTTAACTCTGTGTGTTTTAACTCCCTTAAACCCTACAGGGTTAAAAGCTGTAGAGTTAAATGGAGTTAAAATGACAGAGTTAAAATTAACCCCATGGTTTCCTGAAAAGAATTAATTTTAACTCTGCTTAACCTGCGTGTTTTGCCTGGGGTTAAATTTCAATAGAAAATGATCAGAAAGGGTTAAACAGAGTTAAATTTAACCCTTTCGTGAAAAGGGTAGAGTTCAAATTAACTCCGCAAATTTTTAACTCCTTCAGCGATTCTTGAAAAGGGCAGAGTTAAAGCGAGTTAATTTTAACTCTTTTCATGAATGAGAGTAGAGTTAAAAATTTTAACTCTCTCTAACTCGCGGGGTTAAAATTAACCCTTTTAACCCTTTCTTGAAACGGATCGAGTTAATTTTAACTCTACTCTACCCTTTCTTGAAAAGGCCCATAGTTTTTGCCTGTTTTTGTTGGGACTGAAAAGGTCTTCTGTTTACAGTTTTTCACTGCAGTGCTATTGGTTTTATGCTAAAAACGTTGTCAGCTAGACGTCTCCAATAGATGCAACATAACATATTGCGTTTAAGCACTTTGAATTTGCTCGTATGCCCGCGAGACTGCGAGCCAGCCTTTTAGTTGCCGCTAACTGCTGTACAAAACTTTGGGAAGGAACTAACAGTTCAAGAAGAAATATATAGATATAGATATACAACACTGTAATGAATAATACACAGTAGTACTAATAATAGTAGTAATCAATCATAATAACAATAATATAATATAATATAAATACGGAATAGACGCGGCGGCACAATTCATCAAAAATAATCTGGAGTTTCTAACTAGTTTTTCTATTTCCTGGTATATATATTTACTGATTTACTTATTACATTAAAGATTCTGAGAGACATTCGTCTGCACGTACATTTTAATGTCTTCTTGAGATTATGCTAGATCTGCACCTTGTTATAAATGTAAAGTATAAGCTAACGCTATATTTTGTAAAGCAGTTTTAGTTGTCAAACATTTATGACTCATTTTATCGTAATATATTTTCTTTATATTTCATCTTGAACTGTTAGTTCCTTCCCAAAGTTTTGTAAGCAGTTAGCGGCAGGCAACTGAAAGGCTGGCTCGCAGTCTCGCAAGCATACGAGCAAATTCAAAAGTGCTTAAACGCAATATGTTGCATCTGTTTGAAACGTCTAGCTGACAACGTTTTTAGCATAAAACCAATAGCACTGCAGTGAAAAACTGTAAACAGAAGACTTTTCAGTCCTAACAAAAACAGGCAAAAACTATCACCTAAAGCTTGGGCTTAAAGCAAACTTTCATTTTTCCAGCAAGTCTTTTAAATTTTCAAGGTCTCTCGTGCCCGCGAGCAAACGAGCGCGAGCAGCTTCGAGCAAACTGGCTGCTCGAACGCTCGCGAAATACCCAGTTATTTTTGGGCGGTACTGTAACATCCGTTGTACATGATTTGTTCTTAACGGCAGAATCCGCATTACGTTAGCTAGCTCCGTTGTGACTATCCCCCTACCTATCTATAAAATACTCATGAACTCCGAAGCTCGGAACTTATTGCTCTGCTCAATCGACATTCTACACAGCTTCAATAATCCGAAAATTTAAATTCGCCAAAACCAAACTAAACTGAAAACAGAGGTTTTATTATATTTTAAACCTTTTATTAAAATCTAAATCACAGGCGAAATAGACAAATTCTGGAAAAACAACACACAACACACAGGGTTCTTACGATAATACTAGGGAGCATAGCTGAACGCACACTACAAGTTGTACCGAATAAGATAGGATTATCTAAAATTTTTGATCATAAATGTCAAAATACAAATCTACGATTGGCGCCAACAAGGCCAAATCATACAACTTCACCACAATTTTCACCACAATTCCAATCTATTCGGTACAGTAGAGCAGAAAGCTCCATGTTTTTAAACAGGCTAATTTAGTAGGTAGTAACACTTCAGCACCACAAAAACTGTAAAAGCTAAAATATCAGCAGCACAAAGCACCGGCTCTAAAGCTGAACACAACAAACAGGAATATATTTCTATGTTCAATTTGTATACTTATGGTTAGCTGAAATGAAATATGAAAGTGCAAAATTTCGATTAGAAATTATAAACTTTTGCACATTCCTCCAACCAGACATGCAAAAGGAGTAGTTCGGGGGTGTGGTGGTCGAATTCAAAATTTTCCGGTTTTACTCAAACTATCAGCCCAGTGAAAAAAATGAAAGAGAAGGAGGGCGACCCAAAAGCTCTTGTTCTTCTAGAGCAAAAACTTCTACTTCCCGGAAAACCCAATGTGAAAAGAACAGGAGTTACACAGGTCCAAGCTACCATAAAGGTGAATGACAGAGGAGCAAGGGTAAACACAATATAACACACGAGCATACACACAAAACAAGCAACATAGTGAAAAATATATTCTTTCTAGACATACATATATATAATTATATACACGTTTACGTATGCATAAACAGTATATAAGTACTAAGCTGCTGAAACATTAAGGCACTTGAGCTGACTTTCATAAATTACCCCGATCTATCCCATCGCCAGAGGTCTTAAACTAATTCTTAGCCTTTATACAATATAAACTCCAAATGACAGTAGATGGCGTCAGCAGTCTGGCTATATGCCATACATTCGTTTAATGCCAATTTTCCCAAGGCAGAGATAAAATTCGCATATCATATCTATATCAAATTATTTTTTAAAGTCAAAATCAAATATTTTCTGAAGTGTTAAGTCAAACAATAAATTAACCACTACAGAGTAACTCACGCAATAATTCACTTTTTGAACATGACTGTATATACATACACATACATATATATATATATATAATATATATATATATATATATATACATATATATATATATACATATATATATATATATATATACATATATATATACATTTTCTAAATGTGTTATCTATGTTATCGACACAAAATTTATAAATTTTACCTTAATTTAATTAAGAGCTAATTACGACATATTAACTACAAACACGCTAGAAACTATATATACCCTAGTGAGAATCAAACAGGGCGACCATTTCAAGTTGAATTATTCTGTTGAACTTTTCCCCAGACCACTTCCAGCAGATCAGGCAAATAAAAGGAAAGAAGGCCTACTTTAATTGGATGAATTGAACAGGATAATACGACCTCCTTGTACTCCCCTATACCAAAACAAACTAACAAAACCAAGCCAACCCCATATGAGCCCAGGCCACTCCCACTGAAATTTCCAGTAGACATAATCGAAAACGAATGTGTTCAGATGATGAGACTAAACGAACTAAATGTCCAAAAATTAAAAACGTATATATCAATTAAGATGATCTATATAACAGTCGTTTTTTAATATATTCAAGAAATAGAAGAAAACTTTTTTCTAGATACCAATCACAGAGACAAAAACACAACGCATATACCGAATATATAACAAACTACGTAACTATTTACAAAAAATCTAGACAGAATTAATTATAATCACCAATCTGAAATCAGTTTTCCAATAATTAGGTAAGCTTTTAGTTAGCTCACAATAATTTACATGACATGAAAGGTTACTACGAGCTAACGAAACGCGTAATTGAACAGCTTTCAGATTCGTGCTGAGCGACCTTGAAAACCCCTACAAAAATTTTTCAGCAAAATCGGAGACAAGTTTTTCTGGATCATTTTGGATTCCAAAATTTAAAAATTTAATTTCTTAAAATAAAAATTTATGGTGCAGATCCTACGCCCATACAATGACCATCCTATGACCTCGACTGGTCTTTTCTTCGCATTTTAGACACAGGTGTGCGTGATGCGCGTACAGGATTCAAATTACTAGAGATATAATTCATCTTTTCTATTCTAGAGCTTTCATGGTCCAAGTATGAAAAAGTAATAGAATCAAAATAATAGCAAACTACCATGACAACAATTAAGGCAACAACATAAGCAACAACACTGCCAATCATTAAAACCAAAAATCGTCACAACAAAAGTAGTTGCTTGTACCAGGGCAAGAGAAATGAAGAAAATACACAAGACATCAATAAGTAAAAGTTTAGCTTTAATTTTTAGATTTTTGAACGGCATATTAAGCTATATATATTAGAGCCCTGGTGCAAAGAACACAAAAACTACGCTCAATTTTTTTAAACAATGACTTTATTAATAAACTAAAGTGTATATACCTCGAGCCTTAGATAAAAACGCTACATAGTGTTAATTTTATATTTCATTCACGTCAGGTCAGGATAATTTACTCAACTAATCTGTAATCGTTAAACTTCAGCGTCCAATTCGTGAGTTGTATGCAGCTATGCATCAACCGCTGTACGTACGTACAACCTAATTTTCAACTTGCAAAATAGTCTGTTTCCGTATTTATTTCAATCAAGGCAACTGAAACTGGAGGTGATTCTTCCATTTCCGTATATGCACACCCGCGTTAAATTTTTTAGTTTTTCAAGGGGGGACCCAAGGGAAAAATTCGTTTAGCTTCAATTTTGCTAAAAAGTTCTACTCAGGGGTTTTTAGGGTCGTTGAACAAAAATCTAGAATCCGTTTTTCGAGTCGGATTTTCGTTAGCTCAGTATGCTCGAAAAAGGTTTTCACATTCGTGTTTAGCGTCCCTTGAAACCCCTTTTACGCCAAATCGGAGACAAGAAATATCAGACCAGCGTCACACTGCATAGAAAAACTATTTACATAATAAAAGGAGAGTGTTTGCACAAAAATATCAACAACGTAATGCAAACATGCGTAAAATTATTCTTTGTATGTAAGCTGGTGCAAAGAATTAACATAATTAAATTAATAATATGTACTTAGACTAATACACAGAAAGACAGGTGTACGTATATAGGGAACATATATAAATATGCTCTTCTGATTATATACAATAATATATATATCGAACAGGACAGAATATATATTTCTGTAGCACGCACGTTATCAGTTAAGAAGACTAGCTTGTCGCGATATACAATAAAATAAAAAATTAAAAGAAATGAAAACCGAAAACATGATGAAAACAGAAATGGGGCAGTATAGTATTAAAGAATACGAAAACCGATAAAAACAGGAAATTAAACTGGAAATCTAAATTTTAAAAAGCTAATATCGCAGCGGTTTTGCAGAAACTTAAGCCCTGGTAGAAATGCAAAAACAAGCAGAAAAACACCCACTATCTTAGCGCTAGAACAAGGAAAAAAGAGGACAGTAAAAAGCGGACGTTGCATGTCGTCTTAGAGTGTACAGGATAAGTATACCCACAATGCTGAGTGCAACAAAAAATGTAAAATTATAAAACCTGCTTGTGTTGGTGTTACAAAGAATTGAAAAGTTGAAGAGTTGAATAGATACACTTGTATTTATGCTTGATATGTTGAGTAGAAGCCTGTTTAATCAATAAGTAAATTGAAGAATTCACCCTTAGCATTAAACAACAAATTTTACATAACTTTCCGGGTATTTTTCACAGGGGCCCTCCTAAATCCCGCCGCCAATGATTCCCTCCCCCGTTCCCAGGATTTTTTACGTTCCAAAAGTTTGACCCGCAATAATCATATTTCCAAGAATTTTCCGGCATCCAAGGAGATTTTTCAAAAATTTCTATTTTTAACCTAAATCCAGGCATTTCTAAATGCAAATATGCAAAAAATACCAATTTTCACTTTTTTACAAAACATCTCTTCCCCACACTGACAAAGGATGTGGTCGACCATCCTAGCCTGCCTGGAAGTCCCTACTGATCAAAACAAGCCATGTTTTGTCACATACCATTGTTGGCTATTGCCTAATATTTTTTGCTGACTAAATTGGTGACCAACAAAAATGGGGGGCTTGGAACCACCTCCGTGGGAAATCCGATGGACACGGACCCCATCAAATGGAGATCCCCACAGGTGCCCCCTGGCATCCGTCTGGTCAACGGCGCAAATGGGTTCCAAACTCCCGAGAACACGACTGTGTTGGGTTAACACTGAAGCATCTGGAGTCCTCAAATTATGCTACCGAGCGGTTGGGTCCAATCCCCCACATCATTTCCAACCCGGATTCTCCGATGTGTGGACCTGACTATGCCAAGACGTGTGCTGGGCCAGTAGATGCCGAAGTGCCCTCTTGTAGCTTTTCTAAGCTGATGGAGCCCGGAAATGAACAACAACAACCACCAACAAAAATTCTACAATTTTCTGTTGCACCCTTCACTATGCTTAGACTAATCCTGTTAGGTCTCATACTACACTAGAACAATCCTGTGCAGTACTGAACCCTATCCTGTCCTGAAGGCAGCAGTTCGAGATCAGTTTTGGCGGCTGTTCTTTAAGTTGGATAATAATTCCGCTATATTTTCTATACAGAGCTACGCCAAAAGTAGGCTTGCCTGGGTATATACGTATATATATACCAGTTTTTCCAATACAATGGATTTTTCAGCAATACTCCAGATTTTAAAGCACAAAACCAGAATAGGGCCCAGGGGGTATACATCTAGGTATAGGGCACCAGGATTTGTCAAAATAGAACAAGTGTGAAAATCATAATTTAGCATTCTTAGTTATCGTTTTCGCACTCAATTAAACTCGCCAAACATAACAGTCAACATTCGTGTTTTTGTAGATGTCAGAGTAGGAGAAACTAGAGAATGTCTGATCTACCAGGATTCACGCTTGGACCTCCTTCGCCGAGGCTTGAGGGTGCATGATGGTCTTCTCCTTATAGTAGATCTCTTCATGCTCTTTATCACATATGAGCAAAATTGCAGCACCCACAGTGAAGACAAGTGCGCCCCAGGCAACCCCGTAGGCCCAATCAAAATCCCATCGATATACGGACAGTTCCTTCAGTTCCAGATAGAAACAGACTGGAAAAGTTACCAGAGCGGCCGCTTCCAATGCCACTAAAACAGCAGAATTAAAAAATTCAATTGTTAAACTGACTGGTGAAAACTCAAAAGCATAAAATAATTGGCGAAAATCTGATGAATGAAGTAACCGCTGAGACCACAATGTCATATTAAGCAGATTTAGCGTTCAAAAGAAATAAATTTGATAAAAACCTTCGACAAAACAGGAACTTTACTGAAAATTTGGCCTTCCCCGAGCGACTCATGACAAAATTTGATACTACAAGAATAAAAATGCTCCGATGGAGCATGAAAAATGCAATATGGGTGACACTGGGTTTTAAGCGGACAGAGGACTAGGTTTTAAAACGTTAATATGGGAGGGGCAGGTTGTAAATGCCAGGAGGACTAGGTTAAAAGCGCACTAATATGGACCAGCTTCGCTGAACAACCCATATTCGCGGAACTGCCCGGACTGATGCTGGTGGCAGTTCTTCAGCAACAGTTTACCAATTTGTGAGCATAGCTCTGCGTCTGCAACTATATATATATATATATAGTTGTATTCGTAATACTTAATAATTACATAATTAATACAACTTACAACACAACTTAATTTATATAATTAGTTCAATTAATGCATATATAGCAAGCTTAACAAAAAAAATCAAAATTCGGTTTTTTGGCTGGAACTTTCGCAAAACTAAACCAAATCGATTACTTTGAGGACCCATGGATAGGTCTTGGGCTAAGCTTTAAAACCACCCCAGTTTCATTTCTCTACCACCTACCAGTAAGTTGCAGTAGACGAAAATGTGTGATTTTTTTTGTTAAATTAACCCGTTAACAAAAAAAATCAGTGGCGGATCGGATCCCAGAGAGCAGCTAGCAACTTTTTCTCATCAGTTTTGGATAGAGCACACTAAATAACGTATTTAGTACCCAAAACCGCTAACCTAGTGTTCCAACTAGGGCAACTGACCCCACCAAAGTCTTAGTGGTCACTGATGGCCCCCGACAGCGTCCAGTATGAAGTCTGGTGGCTCTAAAGTGCCGTTTTAAAGGCTAAAACGTTGTTTTTTCGTGTTTGTGAGTGATTATAACCTATTTCCAGGCATTTTGGCAGAGAAACTCAGAACTTCATATTTTGGTGGGGTATGACCCACGGTCACGTGACCCCTGCCGGACCCGTCCGGACCCTCCAGGTACCAACTGGACAGTCCGAAGTGGCTATAAACATGTCCTAGGGGGTTTTCCAGGTCGCTGAATTCAAATCTGGCATTAGTTTTTCGGTAACTATGGCCGAATACTGACTTCTGGGATCACGTTTACCGTCGGACGGTTCAGGCCCGGCTGGTTACCAGGTTGGACTACCAGAAGTGCCAGGCAACCTCAAAAACATCGTATATAAGGGTTTTCGAGGTCACTGAGCTCGAATTTGACGTTAGTTTTGCTCTAGCTGCTGCTCTGACATCAGTAACAAAACATAAAAATGATTTTTTATTTGTTAAAATTTTAACAAAAAAAATCACCCACCCCAGGACGACACAGAGGTCCAACTGGGAACTTCTATATATGTATCGATAGCCCACAGTCAGTACATGTCACATGCACAATATGGGTTGCCTAGGGTTTTCCCTTAGTAAATAGCAGCCGAAATTCGAACTTCGGTCATGAACGTTTTTGAGGTCACTTTTGGGTACCCTCACTTAAAGGTCTGCCCTGAACGCATGGAGAGGGCCTAGGGGCTCAAACTCACAGGCTGTAATGTCGAGATGTGTGGCTATCACCATGCAAAAATTTGGGTCTCTGCGACTTTCCTGTGAGTCAGGGTGGGGTAATTTTTTTTGTTAAAATTTCGGGTGATTTTTTTTGTTAAGCTTGCTATAATCCAACACTTAATACAACATGCAGTAAAAATTGGTGTCACAAATCCCGCTCTAGCAGCTCAGTATAAAACGCTTGAAGTATATAAAGCATAATATTTCAAAATCAGCAAGCTCGCCTGCAAAGCTGACGAATTAAGAACTTAAGACAATAAAGGTCAAATGCGGAGTGGAGCATGCGTAACCGCGAATATGGGTTGTTCAGCGAAGCTGGTCCATATTAGTGCGCTTTTAACCTAGTCCTCCTGGCATTTACAACCTGCCCCTCCCATATTAACGTTTTAAAACCTAGTCCTCTGTCCGCTTAAAACCCAGTGTCACCCATATTGCATTTTTCATGCTCCATCGGAGCATTTTTATTCTTGTCCTATTTCATTTTTAAGGTTCTCAGTAAACCTTAAGCAAAAATGTTACAGCTTTATGAAAGAAACTTTAAAAATCTTCCCAATAATTAATAGTCAACCGAACCATAGAAGAAAGAAGCTTGAAAAGTACCAATTTCTCCCTTTTCCTCGATTTTGGCAGAAAAACCATCATCCACTACAAATATATAAGAATATTTTAGAAAGTTGCAGAAAGTTATCTGTACTTCAGCAGCACTTTACTGCAGCGCAACTAGACGCAAGCGTCACTGCCAAAATAGTAGACTTATTCGGCATGATTTGTAATGTTATAGCAAGGTTAACAAAAAAAATCACCCCGAAAATTCGCAAAAAAAAATCACCCACCTACAGGATTAGTAACAAGCCGCAGCTGGAAAATTTTTTGCACGGTAATAGCCAGAGGTCCCAACCTTAACATGTGTAAGTTTGACCGCCGAGGCACAACTCCTTCGACTAGGGTACCCAAAATGACCCACCCCAAAACCGACCTTCGGACAACTCCGGACCAAAATTGAAAATTTTGCTATTACTCACTATGGACTTTGCTTAGCTAACCCATATTATGCATGTAACATGTCCACACTCTGCACTATCTAGCCATATATTGGATACCTTGCCATGACCTCTGGGCTGGCCCACGGTGGGTGATTTTTTTTGCGAACTTTTTCGCAAAAAAATCACCCACAACTTTTTGTAAAAAGGTGCGGGATGGCTGCTACAGCAAAACTAACACCAAATTCTAGCTCTACGACCCCGAAAACCTATATAGCACATGTTTTTTAGTTACCTCAGACCCGTCTGACCCACTGGCTGGCTGTTAGGCATGACCCCGACCCTCCGGACCCCTGGGGAGGTCTGGATCACATATGTGGGCTAAAGCTACATAAAAACAGATGCCAAATTTGAATTCTACGCCCCAAAAAACCTATATAGGCGAGTTTTTAGGCTTCCTGGACCTTGAAATAAAATTTTTGACCAGTCACGTGACCCTGACCAAGGTCACGTGACCCTGGGCCAAGTCACGTGACCAGTCCAGATGCGAAATTACTACACTAAATTGTTTGCGCTGTGCTTACTAGAGGAATAGAACACCAAACAAGTGGATTCCTAGCTTCCTGGAGTCAATAAACAGTGTCAAGAAAATTGGTCATGGTAGCCACTTTGGACCCGGGGGCCGAGCACCGAAATTCGAAGTTAAGCCTACCCAAAAGAAACTTCGGGGTCCAAATTTTTTTACATAATAACTCTATGGACTATGCTCTATTCATACATGAAAAGAAAATTTTCGTAGCTGTATCCTGAGATTAGATCCATGGGTGATTTTTTTGCGAACCCGTGATTTTTTTTGTGAATTCGTTAACAAAAAAAATCACAAAAATTTTTTATTACTCTCGCTACACAAGAGCTATCGGCATGAAATTTGCACCATATATAGAGGGGATCATTACCAGTTGATACATACCAAAATTATTTCGATCGGACTTTATTTGCGAAAATGACAGCAAAAATTCGATTTTTGATTTTTTTATTAACCTTGCTATATCACGCACGTGCCTGCAGAATTTCAGGCGATTGCTATTCATCTGTTGCTAGTATTAGGCCGTGCTGTACTTGAGCAGCATTCTGCTGCAGCGCAACCAGAAGCAAATTATATATACTGTCGATGACACAAACTTATATGTACGGCACGATTTCAATTGCTCTTCTGCAGTTATATGCGAAATTTTGGACAATTGCAACGTATCTGTAGCTAGTTATAGGCCGTGCTGTACTTGAGCAGCACTCTACTGCATCGCAACCAGATGCAAACTTTGCTGTCAGTGAAAGAAGCTTATTCGGTACGATTTCTAATGCTCTGCCGTACTAATAAGCAAAATTTTGGACGATTGCAACTTTTGTGTAGCTAGTTATAGGCCGTGCTGTACTTCAGCAGCACTCTACTGCAGCGCAACTATGAGCAAACGTCACTGCCAAAAAAGGATACTTATACGGCAAGATTTCCAATGCTATTCTGCACGTGCCTGCAGAATTTCAGACGATTACAAGTTATCTGTAGTTAGTTATAGGCCGTGCTGTACTTCTGCAGCACTCTACTGCAGCGCAACCATATAGCAACACCGTAATAAGTATACGAAACCTATCTATAATAGTTTGTCATGTCCTAAACTATCTGTATGCCGAATTTCAAATGCCAGTGACAAGTGAATAACTTGTTATCGACGGTGCTGTGTTTTGGGGCAACACATACAGCACGGTCGAAGCTAGAGAGTGCACCAACTAACATAGCTACAGTTCCCCCTTACTACAGACACAATTATCACCAAGTTCCATATGTTTAGCCGTTTACAGTAAGTCTACAGACAGCGTGCTACGGTTGCTGCATAACAGTACAGCACGATAGCAGCACCGCACAGCGCTGCGACAATGCTCACCGTGTTCAGCGACCCCGATAACCCTTATATGCGTCTCACTATATGGCCCAAAACTGCATATTTATGCCTATTTTTGACTATTTTCTGTGGAGTTGGGACTTAGAAATTTTTCGAAAATGGCCATTTGGCCGGACCAACTTTGGGCCGGCCGCCTGAACGATCCCGGACAGATATCGAAAATCGCCCTCGTTATGACACGCTACCCATCCCAAAGTTTCTTATGCAAGAAGCCGCGTCTCTCTATCTTGTTCCCTGAGCCCTGTAGCCGTGACACAAAATTGGCCTTTTTTGGCCATCTTAGCGGTCAGGCCACCTTTGGCCGGCCGCACAGGTGGCCGGCCGGGCCGGGCAGCGGAAAATTGTCCAAAAGGTACGTTAACACAAATCCTACTCTCAGAAAAACCAAACTTCACCGGCTGAAAATGCCCACATCGTTCAGTTTGTGAGTTAGACTAAAACGGCTTCCCCAAGCGTGACTTACACGGAAAAAAAGTAACAGACGTAACTAACTTGTCCGGAATCGAAAATTTTCAAAGTTGAAAATTTTGACCAAAACTTTTTTGCTACTTGTAGTACTCGTCGTGCTGATTCCAACGATACCAAATTTGTCTAGTTTCGTTGAGTATTTAGCTGGCACGGTGCTCGAACGGGTCTCTAAGGGCCGCGCTGAGCCTTTTACACCCATATTATAGGGGGAGCGCTATCGCGCCCCCCCCCCTATAAAAAAGAGACAAACACTTGAGTGTGAAGGAAATTTTGCGGAAATTGGAGGGAAAATGCTTATGGTGGTCTTCCCGTAGAATAAGGAAAGCCAAGGGAAGGGGGTCTTAGGTGTCATTGCAGGTTTGTGGTAGTTTGTTGTCTCGGAAAGAACAGAAAGAAATCGTTTCTAAAGCGAAAGTTTCCCAGGCAGTTGAACTATATAGTCCAATCCTAGTTTATGAGATTTTATGGACTATAGTCAATCGGGAAAAAAGCCACGTCAAAATTTCGGGAAACAACGCCACGACCGCCGTGGCCTAACGGGTGAAGCTATAGCAGTAATATTTGGCGTGTAGAATGACGACATCAATATAAGCCCACACGCCGATTTTTAGCTTTCTGGCTCTCCTCTATAAAAACGCCTGCCTGCAGTCACTAAGGCAAAAGCCTTAGTCCGAAACAGGAGGGAGCCAATGGGCGCGGTGAGCGCTCTTACCCAGGGAGAACTATGGCTCTCCTGTATATACATGTAACGTAACTATACGTAGCGTAGCTATACGTAACCTGTATCTGTTCTGTTGTTTCAGAGTGGTGGTTAATGGTGGTGGTCGCACGCAACTGTGGTTCACGACAATCTTCATTGAATTGTGGACCTTAGATATAGAGCTTCTTACTAGTTGTCTGCAGAAAAGTCAATCTTAATCAAGTGATTAATTTTTCTGCAGATAATTAGACAAGTGGCACATTCATCATAACAGAGTTATACTCTGCAGATATATACTCTTGGGATCGTATATATACGTAATTGTAATTATATACAGTTGTCGCGGATGAAAATTTGACTGGGGGGGTGGGGGAGGTGGATTCGATGGGGGAGTGAGATTGGATGGGGGAGGGGAGGTGGGTGAAGGCAAGATAATAGGTATAATTTCCCTAAGTTTGACCCTCCGTGGGATGATATAGCACATCCTGCCCCTTCCCCAACTTTATCCAATACTTAAGTGTATGACAAATTCAGGGAACGTAGAAATTTTTGGGAAAGATTCTTAAAACACGCTAGGATAGGTTATAAAGCATTGTAGCAACAAAAACTTTTAAATTTGCACAGTGAAAAAGCACTAGAAGGCTAAAAACAATTTGAAACTGTATTTTTTTCGGACCCAAGTGCCCAACGGGTCCGAAAAAAAATACACCCGCTGCTGCGCAGCTGTGCGGCGCAGGGGCGCCCAACTATACTGCCAAAAAAACTAGAAGCAAGGTGGACTATGTTAAAACAATAAGTGATACTATAGCTTCAGTGTAGCGAACAAGAGCCAAAAAGTTGCCAACTGATCCAAAAGTTGAAAACCAACTTTTTCATAGTATCATTTTTGAGTCCTCAGCCTGTGTGAGTGCGGGGCCTTAGGGAAACAGCCATACCATGGCTGGATATAAATAAGCTTGCGCTATTATGGGGTACAGTTTGGCTGGGCTCCCTAGCTTCTAGCCTGAGTTAGGGTGGGTGTATTTTTTTCGGACCCGGCCGGTGTATTTTTTTTTCGAACCTTTACTATATAGTCAACAGCAGGGTCGACATTTTTGGAAAAGTTTGTTCCTGATCTGGCGGGAAAACGTTAATTTTTGAAAAATTGATAACTTTAGTGTCAACAGCGATATCTGAATGATTTCTACTGCAATCAAGTGGGAACATGTCTGGCTTTGTTCTCATACAAATGTCAACAATTCAGGACGTCACGTCTGTATAGAGCCCTTCAAAGCAGGCCTTGACATTCTTTTGCTAAATTCTCACTCATTACAGGGTATTTTTAGGGGAGGGGCTTCGGGAGGGGAGAAATGTTCAGGGGGATTTTATCCGAAAATGTATTTTTGGCGTATTTTGCCGGTAGAAACGCAAAAAGTTCTTAAAACTGCAAAATTTAGGCAAAAAATAGAAATTATTACGGGAAAACTTCCAGCGAAGCCGAAAAATTTATGAAAATTTGTCAAGTTTTGGCAAAAATGCATACCTCATTAAGCGTGAATCCAAAATCCCGAGGGGGGAGCGATTTCGGGAGTTTCGATTTCGGCTATAACAACATTTAGCCATGGGGTGAACCCCCCCTTCTTTGGGGAGGGAACCCACCCACCTCTTGGGTCTGTCTGTCCGTCTGTTATCGGCCACTCTGCCAGGAGGCAATATGGGGGTCAGTCTCGGCAGGTTTAGTACTTAGCGGATGCTGCAGCCAGATCAAGTGAACCAAAAGGAAGCGACCGACTAGGTCTACAGACACTAGGTCTACCTCTTGGGTCATGGGTTGGAGCTATAAGCTCCAAAACAGCAGCAGAAAGCGCCACTCTTTCTAACATATGTATGCAAAGATCAAGTCATTTGGTTCACTCCTGCTCATTTTATGACATTTTGAAAATGACACCTACTTCTTTTTGGTTCAACCAACCAAAAATTTACCAAAAGTTTGGACCGATGTAACTTTTGACTGGGTTGGGCCAGAAATGTTTCGCAAATATCTGCAATGATGGCAACTCTTCTTCTTTGCACACAGCAAAAATTAAACTGATCCGATGCACCGTCTGGCACATTGATGAAAGTTGGCGGGGGAAACCAACCTGGCTTTTTCTTACAGGGGGGGCTGGCTTTTTCCTACAGGGGGTGGGTGGGCCCCCTCCAGAAATTCGTTCCCCCCCAGATTTGGGTCGCCCGCCCCCCCCCCCAGGATTCGGGCCCCCCCCCAGAACCCCCCACCCTAAAGTGCCCGGAAAAATAGGGTTTTGAGGGCAAATTTTGAAATTTTTTTCCGGCTTCGCCGGATTTTTACCCATGTTTAAGCATTTTTTAGCTATTTTAAGCTTAAATTTAAGTTAAAAATAGTTAATTTTTTAGCTCAGCAGCAAAAAATAGGTATTTTTAGGCATTTTTTCAAAAATTTTTCTTCCCCCCCCCTAGAAATCCGAGCCCTTCCCCCCAGACCTGGGGGGGGACCCCCCCAGACTTCCCCCCCCAGAAATTTTTGCCTAGGACCCAGCTGAGGGCCCCCCCCCAGAAATTCGTTCCCCCCCACTGGCATTTTTTTATTGGGGGGGGGGGGTGGGGGCCCCCCCACTTTTCGGTTCCCCCCTCCACTTTTCGGAGCCCCCCCCCCACTTTTTTGGGGGTCGCCCAAAAGTGTCAAAAAATTAGGTTTTTGAGGTCAAATTTTCAAAAATTTTCTTAATTTTTAGCTAATTTATGGACTTATAAGCTCATTTGAAGCTTAAAAACAGCGATTTTTTGCGTTTTTATCTTAAAAATGCTAATTTTTCGCTAAAACGTTTGGTATTTTATACCTTTGGCAGGGTTCATGCGGACTTTTCAGTTTCAATTTCCAGGTTTTTCCAGGTTTTTCAAGGTTTTCAGCGGCAATTTTCCAGGTTTTGCACTATTAAATTTTGATCAAATTAGTGTCAATCTGGAGCATTTTTGGGGTACCAGGAAATTAAAACCAGCGATGCGCTGGTCCCAAGCACGTCAGCTAGACCCTTGTCCCGACATAATTAAAGTAATGATAAATCTGGGCCGGGTTTTTCCGGAAAAAACTAGTTTCTCGGGTTTTCCAGTATTTTTTGTTTTTCGATAACCGCAATGGCTTTAAACTGATTCTGGAGCGCTAAAAAGGGCAAATTTTAATGAATTAAAGCGTTAAACAATATTTTAAAGCTACAAATATAAATCTAGACCATAGGTTAACGCGGGGGGGTCTGGGGGGAGTCCAAGCCCTTCCAACCCGGACAAGCTACAAGCCCTATCGCCGTCGGGGACAAGGGGTAACGAAAAGAAGGCCAAGAACCAAAAACAGCCGGAGAAAATTAGTTTTTACAGTAAAATTTCAAAAAATTTGCGGCTTCGCCGAAATTTTTTAGATAAAATGTTTAAGTTTTCGGGAAAATTGGGCAAAATTTTGAAATTTTTTCCAAAAATTCAAGATTTTTTGCAAATTTTGACAAAAAATTGGTTTAATAAAATTAATTTTTGGAAACACTTTACAAATTTTTTCTTGAGGAACGAGCCCCCCTGAAAATTTTTGTTCAAGGTACAAAGCCCCCTCGAAATTTTTTGGGGACAAGCCCCCCCCAGGACCCGACCCTATGTTAATGTCAGATCTAGACCGTTTCAAAAAATTTTTAGAACTTTTCAATTTTTTAAATGTATTTCAAAAACTTTCGGACAATTTTCAACAGTTTCGCAAAATTCTCCTAAATATTTGAACTTATCGGGTTTTTCGGTGCTCATCGTGCGGTAACTATTTGCATTCTCAGTCAAACTTTTGGAAATATGAAGGCTAATATGAAATAGGTTAAATCTTTACAAAACCTCTTGAAAAGTCTAAAAACTACATAATGACTAACGAATGTAAAATTGTTTACAATTTACAAAAATTTACAAAAATTGCTTCTCCGTGTTATAAACGCAATAAAAGCACTTAACGTCGAGTTTATGCGTTCTTAGCAGATTATAAATCAGATTAGAGAGTCTTAGCCTCATTTTACGCACCGTACTCGTTGAATTATAATGTTAAGGTGGTGATTCCTTTTGGAGACATCAACTTTGAACCCTTATTACTCAGTCATTACCTGGAGTTCAGAAGCCATTTTTATATCAAAATGGAGCTTAACATTTTTTCTTTCTAATAAATGCAAGAAAACTAGCTTCAGTTTTCGGAAACTATTTTACTGCATTTTCTAAGTACTTTAATTTTCCAGATTTTTTGCAGACTGAAGTAAATTTTTTCGTGAGGCATCGATTATAGTCAATCGGGAAAAAAAGCCACGTCAAAATTTCAGGAAAAAAAGCCACGACCGCCGTGGCCTAACGGGTGAAGCTATTGCCGTAATACTTGGCGTGTAGAATGGCGACCTCAATATAAGCCCACACGCCGATTTTTAGCTTTCTATCTCTCCTCTATAGTCAACAGCGGGGTCGACATTTTTTGGAAAATTTTGTTCCTGAAAAGGCGGGAAAACGGTAATGTTTCAAAAATTCATAACTTTAGTGTCAATAGCGCTATCTGAATAATTTCTATTGCAATCAAGAGAGAACATGTCTGGCTTTGTCCTCATACTATTGCAAACAGTTCAAGATGTCACGTTGTCTCTGGGCAGGTGTGGCTTTTTTCCCGATGATTTAGACCCATCGGGAAAAAAAGCCAGCCGATTGCGAGACCCATAGTGAGCAGTTTTTCTGGATTTCTGGCATGATAACTATGTTGAAAATAATCAGCAATTCAAGTTTTACAAAGCAATACCGTTTGTAGGTGGACAGTCCCTGAAATGAGCAACTTTTGGACTAATATGTCACGTCAGTCGTTTTGACCGCTACACTCCACATTTCATCCTGAAACTGGCACATTTGGCCAAAAAGAGCATTACGAATTCATTGGAAAACACGGTATTTTTGTGTAAAACATGTCTAGTAAGTGGCAACTCTTTATCATGCATAGTCCACAATCGTTGGAAAAAATTTGGTCATGTTTTTGCAAAAACTACATTTTTTATGATAGCAGCATACAGGATGGCATTTAGAAGATTATAACGCCACGTATAATCGGCCTCGACGGGACCTTCAAATTGCCGCCATTCGTTTAATTTTACGGCTTGCGTAGCTCAAGAAATGGCGGATTATAGCGCGGCGGTTTAAAAAACCCAAATTTTCGAATTTTGGCTGTAACTTTTTTATTAAGCGACAAATCGAAAATCTAACGATAACTACCATGAGGCCTTGCGAAGAGCTTCAAAATGAGCCATAAAACGTCTCTCTAGCGCTTACCGTTGGTGAGAAATTTTCGACCAAACCGATGGGAAAAAACCCAATGCGGGAAAAAACCCATGGGCGGGAAAAAAACCCAGCCGAATTTTTTGCTGCAAGCATGCCAGAACGGTTTTGACTATACCATTCGAAAGAGCGGGTCGTTTTTAGAACATCTGAATCAAAAAATACCAATATTTTTGCAAAAAATCATGTCAAATTGACCTTTCAAAATTTCGTATGTTTAACACGTAAACATAGGGAAATTTTGGAAATTTGCTTAATTTCTGCAGTTTAAGCATCCTATCACATAGAAAACGTGTTTTTATTGCATTTAAAGCCAAACCCGACCTATTTTAGTGAAAAATTTAGCGGTTTTTGGCGAAATTTGAAAATTTGGCTTGAAATGGCACCATCTCAGATTTTGGCCACCTGGATCTCACATGGAAGGTCGAACCTAGGTAAAATCTATACCAAATTAATCAGGAGGCTCTACTGAGCTAAGAAATGCATGAATTTTTCCTTTGCTGCTAATGGTTAGAAAAAAATTTCATTTTGAAATTTGGGTTTTTTTCCCGCACATGGGTTTTTTCCCGCCGAGTCTAGGTCACCCCCAGGTCGCACCACAGGCACTAGAGCCGAATTGCATACACCATCGTGAAGTTCGAGACATATCCTCTAAGAAACTGTAATCCGTTTTGGGCTAAGTCTTTCTAGTAGTTCAGGGTGACCCCCCAAAGTCGACCCTGCCTGACCCCCATGTTGGGACCAAAAATTCCAAAATTTTCAAAGTCCCAAAAAATTTGCTGAGGGGCAGTGGGAGCTACAATAATACACCCTCTAGGGTAGTTTTGGACGCTCTTTAAGATAGGCAATTAAAATCCGATCTAGCTCATATGGGTGACTCACACTGGCGATGGGTTTTTCCCGCATATCGGATTGGGTTTTTTCCCGCCGCGCTATATTTGATTTCTGCATAAATGACAAGTTTTCAACGCCAATATAAGAAAATCAGTTATATCTCACTATAGAGAAACGCTAGAAAGGTGCTTCAAAAAGCAAAAATGTAGAGCTCAACAAGATCTTTCGAGTGAATATAATCATGGCTATGCAACTACTGTCTAATTGTCAAAAAGCGGCAAATCCGCCCTGAACGGAAACGTTGAAGTTTTGAAGCGGGATTGCGCGGAGGGTGTTAGAATGCTAAAAGAACTTATTTTGGAAAGTTTCATCAAATTTCATCCTGATTTGGACCGTCAACCAATAATATGTGCCCAAAAGGAATCTCCACCTTAAACTATGAATAGCAGACGAAAAATAGATACGCAGGGGCACTAGCGTAGCCAGAAAACATTTCGAAGGGGTAATGCAAAAATTGTCATGGGGTCTGGGCGGGGGCGGCACCCCCTATAAGCTGAGAAATTTTTTATTTGTGGCCTTTGTGGAAATTTTACAGAGCATCTTTGAAATTAAAAATACTTAAGGCACTGTTGTAGCACCCAAACGATGTAAAAGCTGGTGAAAGTAGGGTATTTGATCTCAGTTTGTGCTACGAAACACGTATTAAGATAAAAATGCACAATTTCGCGCCGAAGGCCCAAAAATGCTTTAAAAATGGGCATTTTCCAGATGGCACGGAAAAAATTCCGAAAAAAATTTCAGTATAATCTTCAGTAATCGTAATTATGGGCAATGTTCGCCTTTTAGGGTAAAATTTTCAGATTTCTGTGTTATGAAAATAAAATTTAAAATAACAAAGTTTAAGGAAAGGCGTATTGCTATAAAACATATTACATACAATACCGAGTAGAAAACTATGCATATGTACAAACCATGAGTGAAAAGCTGACAAACCGGGCTAAACAAAATCACAATTCGGGCAATTTTTTCAATTTCAATGGTAAATATAAAAAATTAGGTAAAATGTTGGAATCAATCAGCAAATTCCAGGTTTTTCCAGTTTTTTCCAGGTGTTTACCCAAATTCCAGGTTTTTCCAGGTTTTTCCAGGTCGCATGAACCCTGCTTTGGTTCGCCCCCCCCCCACTGTTCGGAAGCCCCCCCCACTTCCCCCTCCCTCGGGGGGGGGGGGGCGAAGCCCCCCCCCCACTTTCAAAACCCTAAAAAAATGCCAGCCCCCAGACTTGGGTCGCCCCCCACAGGATTCGGGCCTTCCCCCCCCCCACCCTAAAGTGCCCGGAAAAATAGGGTTTTGAGGGCAGATTTTGAAAATTTTTTCCGGCTTCGCCGGATTTTTACCCATTTTTAAGCATTTTTAGCTACATAACATATTTTAAGCTTAAATTTAAGTTAAAAATAGTTAATTTTTTAGCTCAGCAGCAAAAAATTGCTTTTTTTAGGCATTTTTTCAAAATTTTTTCTTCCCCCCCAGAAAACCGAGCCCCCCCCCCGACCTGGGGGGGGGACCCCCCCAGACGTCCCCCCCAGAAATCTTTGAAAAGTTAGAGACCATAGCACGGTACTATCGAGCACGCTGC
This sequence comes from Trissonchulus latispiculum, assembly GCA_030248195.1. Taxonomy (NCBI): domain Eukaryota; kingdom Metazoa; phylum Nematoda; class Enoplea; order Enoplida; family Ironidae; genus Trissonchulus; species Trissonchulus latispiculum. Next base: position 40,891 of record JASAND010002876.1, read on the forward strand.
GTCATCCTATGCGGTCAGATTCGGAGAATTTTGCTTACCTTGCTTGCTAGAGGCTAAAAATTGTAAAAGTGCCATTTCGCTGCTGGAGGACCCAGTAGAGGTCCAAGTGTGGATTTTAGCAGCCAATTCTACGTAAAAACCATTCTCTATACGATAGACTAATAAGTTTTATTTAATTACATCGTTTTTTAGCATTATGTCAAAAATTGCCCTATGTTTAATTATATTAAAATTAATGAAACCTGTCCAGTTGATGCTGCATTTTCAACGGCACATGAGATCTCAAAAAAGCTACTTAGATCGGGTTTTTTGGTTTATGCTAACTGAAAAAGGGCTGAATTTTACACAGGAAGGTTGGGTCCCCCCCCGCTACTTTTTGCATTATACCGGTCTAACGGTACAACCTAGAGAAGTGCAAATAGGCTTAAAAGAAAGCTCTTTTTTCCTCTTTTTACCCTTTTTCTTTGCTTTCTCTAAGTACGACGGTATAAAGTTGTCAGATAGCCCTTATAATTAAAAAGTTCCACCCAAAATCCGAAAATGTGGGTTTTTCCCCATGGCTAGCTTAGGCTCTACTATGTATTCTGGTTCCAGATAAAAATTCCTCAGAGTAGAACGTTACAAATTTGGGCTTATTCGAGGGAATTTTTCTTGGGGGGGGCGCTTTGGGGGACCCTCGGGATGAGTCATTGGGGGGGGCCGAAAAGTTTTCTAAAACCATGCTAAAAATTGCGCTATTTTTATAGTAATCGCCAAAGAAGTTCGTTTTTAGTGCAAAACCAAGCGGATTTAGTGTTAAAATAGGCAAAACTCGAGTAAAAACCCCAGCGAAGCAGGAAAAGTTTTGAAACTTTGTCGTTCTGAGCGATTTTTTCAGGACAGAAGTTGGTACCAAAAGGGGCACCCACTTTTTGGGGGTTGTTTACGGGGAGGCCCCCACTTCCCCCCCCCCCAGGAGAATAAGCCCAGCAAATTACAAAAATTTTCATCTTCTGGGGGAATCCGCCCCAGTCCAAACCCGCTAAATCTTAATATTCCCCTCCCAAAAAATGTTTTCTGGCTACGCTAGTGCTTATGTACGCATGATTTAGTCGCGCTATCAAACAAGGTAGAATCTTAATTTCGCTGTCGCAATGGCGATATCTTAAATCATAAGACAAACAGTAAAACCTGCAGTTGAGTGTATATATTCTGCAGCATGGTTTCCGTGCAAACAGTGATTTGTTTTTGTTTCAACATACACGACATACTTACCAGCCAATAGTGCAATATAAAGTGCACATCTGTAGAATAAATATTTTCTGGAAGCATTAAGTGACTTCAAACCAATGGCGGTAAGAATCAAAGAGACCAATGTCAAAATCGCAGCTATGACCAGAAGTGCTGCCACTGCTTGAACGTATACTACAACAGACGAAAAGTAAGTAGTAATTAGTAAAGCTATTTTTTCAGGTTATCATACACGTCGCTGCAGCAATCCACCTCAGTTAATGACCAGGCTTAGAGAGAGGAAGCTTGCCGAGGCTCCCTAAATTCAGCCCGAATTCAGCAATTTGTTGAAATAAAATAACACTTTAATTTTGTGTGTGAATGTTTAATTGTGCAAAGTTTCAGTTTAGTTGTAAATGAAAATTGTTTGGTTCATTTCTTTAGTTCAATCTTTCGGTTTCTTAACACACAAGTCACGCTTGAAAAAAAGCAATTTTGTGCAGAGGTGTTTGAAAGATATGGACGTTTTCAGCCGGAATGGTTTATATATATATAATATTTTCTGAATGCCGATATGGTCCCATGTACCCCCTGCTAATTTTTTCGCTATCCGGCCCGGCATGCCACCTGTACGGCCGGCCAAATGGCCAAAAACGGTCACTTTGAGTCACGCCTACAGGGCTCTAGAAAGCACTTAGAGACAAGCGGTTTGTTGCAGGAAGAAGTACAGAAAGGATGGGATACTAGTGCATAACGTTGGCCGATTTTTTATTTAGGTATTGGACCGTTCTGGCGGCCCGCTCAAAGTTAGTCTGTCCAAATGGCCGTTTTCGGAAAAATTTAAGTCCCAACTCCACAGTCAACAGTCAAAAGGAGGCCTAAATATGCTGTTTTGGGCCATTTAGTGAGACGGTGGCATACATATAAAGGTTATCAGGGTCGCTGAACACGATGAGCATAGTAGCAGCGCGGTGTGGTGCTGCTATCGTGCCGCACTGTAATGCAGCAACAACAGAACGCTGACTGTAGGCTTACTGTAAACGGTAAAACATATTAAATTGGTTGTGTAGATAGCTCAAGACATGACAAATTATTCGTCTTTGTCTGTCGCCTGGGAACTGGTTAGGAGTGTCGACCAGTTACAAATGAATGCTAAAGGTCAGTGAGTTGAATTAAAATTCTGAGGAAACTTCCTAATTGTAGTTGCAAAAGCAAACTGACACCGACAGTTTTTGAGCAAAAATGGAACAAGTTCATATCACAGCCATACTGACACCACCGAGACGAAATACGGAAACACTTAATACTTACAGAATGTATCATCCGCAAAGCAACGAAATTCTAGACATATGAAAGAAAGAAAGAACGAAACTAAGATGTGTCACTACAGCAACTCTCTTGACATAATTGTATGTTTAATTTAATCAGTCACATAGTACAGTAAGCAAATTGAAAACCTAAACAAGCAGTTGTATATTTAGATTGATTGATATGTAGATTGATCATGCTGGATTTCCGACATGTCGAACGCCGATTCAAACTTTTCAAATTAAGGCTAATTATAGGGGACGTGATAGCGCTCCGTTCTTATCACTGTCGAACTAAATCCCTAATATATATACCCAAGAAGTAGGAAAAAATGCTCCTTGCAGTCGCATAGAAAAATACAATATGAGCAAGAAGGACAGCATTCAATTCGGGAAAAAGACAAGATTTAAAATGTGTAATATGAGCCAGCATTTAATTATGTAAAGGACAAGATTTAAAAGTTTAATATGAGCAGCTCGCTTTCTCGGGCTCATATTGAAGCCTTAGGAACACAGTTGTGTCTGCAATTAAGTTACATATAACTGAAGAATCTGTGGAACAGATATAACAACAATATACAAGCTATTCGAAGCAGAACACATGGTAACATCTAATCAAGTGTACGCTGGAAATGATTAAACCAGAGCTTGTTGCAGTCACACACAACATACAATCTTATTATGCAGCATGCATCTCAAATACTAAACCATATCTTTCAATAACGCATGGAAAACTTGTTGATTTTCAGCAATATATACCATACTGCTATCATCAATTTTTCTGTAGCAGGTACAGTTTTGTACTACGTTAATAAGTTTGTGAGTATATAAATGCTCTGTCAGAATCTTATGAACGAAAACACGAAAGAGCAAAGAAAGAATGATACCCCTTACGGGCTATCTGCGAGGCGTCAATATGAGCCCGAGAAAGCGAGCTGCTCATATTAAACTTTTAAATCTTGTCCTTTACGTAATTAAATGCTGGCTCATATTACACATTTTAAATCTTGTCTTTTCCCGAATTGAATGCTGTCCTTCTGGCTCATATTGTATTTTTCATGCGACTGCAAGGAGCATTTTTTCTACTTGTTCTATTTCATTTTTGAGAATGTGTTATGGTTCATTGACCATAACATTAACCCTTACTCTTAAACTAGATGCTATCCCAGTGACTTGAACCAGGAACTGGCTCAAACAAATCTGGCCAGCGATTGGTTGGATCACCAAATAACACAGCCAGTCGATTCTCCATGCCCAATAATATTTCTATACAAAATTTGGCTGCAGTGTCGCAGCGCAGCACGATAGCAGCACTGCACAGTAAGTGATGGGAACATTATCATCGTTTTCAGAGACCCCGATTTCCTATATATATACGTATGCGCACCGCAAGTGGCCGAAAACAGCTGTTTTTGGGGACTTTCCCAACTTTGACCCTGGGCGAGAACCACGGCCGCCATGCAGCCCGAGGGTCGCATCCGTCGGTTTCGGCGATATGCTCATCGTTTTCAGCGACCCCGATTTCCTTTTATATGCGCACCACCAAATGGCCGAAAACAGCTGTTTGGGGGACTTTTCCCAACTTTGACCCTGGGCGAGGAACCGCAGGCGCCATGCAGCCCGTGGGTCACATCCG
>JASAND010002877.1:0-14044 GCA_030248195.1 Trissonchulus latispiculum
TGGATGCTGTAGTTGCCATTTACAGAGTCGCTATTCATGCTGCTTTTTCATATTAGTGACTGAAGTTGAAACTAAAAAAATCTAGTTTGAGCTGAAACTAAACAAACTTAGACCCGAAACCGAAAGGATGAAACTGATAGTAATTAAGAGCACAAACTTAAGTTAAATGAATCTACAATTCTTGGCATTGAAATTGAAGCTGAAACTACATAGAATAAATTATGAGACTAAACTGGAAACGGAACAGCTTCAGCTTCCACTGAAGGTGAGGCAAACTTCCCGCTTCCCCTTTCAAATGATTGAGACATGTTTCAGCTTTCGCAATAGCTGAGGGTTGGTATTAAGATAAATTTAAAATGTTTATTTGAATCAACATTTTATTATCCCTTCTCCTCAGTTAAAAATGAAATTATAACAGGCTTGAAAAATTAGGAACATGTATTGTTTTATTGTAAGCAAAAATTTCGACATCCTTTATTCTGGAATTTCGCAATTTTTTGTTTTCGGCTTCTAATTTTTCAAATTTTTTAAGTTATTTTGTGTGTATTACAAAATGCAGTTTTGTAAGTTTCTAAATTCATTTTAACGAATTTTTAAAATTTTCTAGTCTATAATTCCAATTGTTAATTGAAGTAAGGCGGACATTTTCGTTCGGACGTGAGCGACAAAAGCGCAGAATAAAACTTTAACAAGCATATTTGAAAACACATATTTTAACACATATTTGAAGATTAAGCTCATTAAAGAATAGGTTAGAGCCCTTAGGGATGTAGTTGGAAACTAGATACCTTTGGGTACCTATATCTTCTCAAAAAATTGGTAAATAGAAGGTGGTGTTGTCAAAGCGTAAGATAAAAGCAACAATATTATGATAAAATCAAATTTTACAAGAGCAGAAAACTTTGAAAATGGAGTACTTATTTTCTTAACTTAAAGCCTATAACTTCGTCGTCATCTGAGAAGAAAGCCTATCAAATCAAAGTTCAGGTAACGAGGCGTCTGTGGATTGTAGAAGTAATCTGTTGGCTACTTTTGAATCAAGTAGCTGTACATATATTGCTTCGTTAAATGTAACAGTAATACATGTTCCTCTTTCCGATATGGCTTTAATCTTTTAAATATTTTAACAGCATTTAATTTTCCGGAAACTATTTGCTTTTTGAGAGGCACTGTCTTTTCAAAGAAATAAGAAACTTTAAATCCAGTATATATTATTAATTCTCAGCACGTTTTGCTGTTTTCAAGACTCACAAGAAGCCGTCTCTCTTTATATACACAGTATCATCGCGCCGTTGATAATCGAAACAGTTTGCTCGACAAAAGTAAAGACAAGTATTTTGTATGCTGTGCATATAATAACAATAGACCTAATGAAGCAAGTTCAAAATAGTGAAAAACCTTATTTCAGAAATTAATTACAAAACATTTTAACCAACTTGTTTATTATAGTTTTATTCCAATTGTTCTGTAGCATTGTTTTGTCATTTTCATTGTATAGGCCTTGTAAGGGACTTGTACCACATGTTAAATAATGCTAAACTTTTAACTACGAATTTTGTACTTGGAACCGGGAACCGGTAGCTAGAACCGGAACCGGAACCGGAACCGGAACCGGAACCGGTTTTGAAAATCGGAACCGGTCCCAACTCTACATAAGAGACAATCTGGATCAGAATAAAGGTGTACAAAAGCAGAATTCCATGATTAGAATCACAACCTCTTGACTGCAGGAAGACAGGAATTTTTTCACATCACCATGGCTCTATAAAAGATAATAGCCAGTGAGTTTATTTGGTTAGAAAGCCAGGTGAGACAATCCGCAGCACGAGAAATTGAGTTGTTCCTGAGCCTGGTTTAGGGTATATCGACAGGAGCCAGGCGGGGTCTCCACCAGGGGCCCGTTGCATAAAAGGTATTACCAAGAGTACATAATAGAATAAGAGTATGAAACTCTTACGCTACTATGTACTAAACATGCTTGACATGCTCGGGTCGCTAACTCGGGACCCCCCCCCCCCCGGAAAGTCTCGGGGGTCCCACCCTACACTAATTACATGCTTTCATATAAGTGTGTGTCTGCTCGCTGATTCGCTAATTAGCTTAGGCTTACGATAGGCATTTTATTAGTAATTTTTTAATTAATTAATTATAACTTTAATTAGGTTAATGTAATTAAAAAACTGATTCGACAACTTTGTAGCATTTTTCTGCCCTTTCCAATGATATAAAAATTGTTGCACAAAACAAAAATTCGTAGGAATGTAGTCTGCAACAATTTTTATATCGTTGGAAAGAGCAGAACAAATGCTACAAAGTTGTCGAATTAGTTTTTTAATTACATTAACCTAATTAAAGCTATAATTAATTAATTAAAAATTACTAATAAAATGCCTATCGTAAGCCTAAGCTAATTAGCGAATCAGCGAGCAGACACACACTTATATGAAAGCATGTAATTAGTGTAGGGTGGGACCCCCCTCCCGAGACTTTCGGGGAGGGGGGTCCCGAGTTAGCGACCCGAGCATGTCAAGCATGTTTAGTACATAGTAGCGCAAGAGTTTCATACTCTTATTCTATTATGTACTCTTGGTATTACCAAGAGTACATAATACTAAGAGTATGCCACTAGGCATACTCTATGTTATCAGAGCAGAAACTATGCTCTGCACGCTAACGGCCCACCCCCCCCGCAAATCAGACCCTAGTGACCCCCCCCCGCAAATCAGTACCTGGTCGAAACGGGGGTACGCTCACTCGCTCTATGTTTATGTGCTTAAGCTCGAAAACACAAGCAGTGTGTTAGCGAATTTTGTGCCTGCTTGGAGCTTTAGAACACAAACATAGCGCACGAAATTCTTTGAAGTGATGGGTCTAATTTGCGGGGGGGGGTCAGCCGTTAGCGAGCAGAGCATAGTTTTTGCTCTGATAACATAGAGTATGCCTAGTGGCATACTCTTAGTATTATGTACTCTTGGTATTACTAATAAATTATTAGTGATTAGTTGATTAGTGTAGCAGTTCGATTGAAATTCACTAAAGTTGTGGAATAGCCTGAGGGAAATTCTATATGTCGTTTTGTAGCTTTTGAGATACTCTAACTAACTACATATTCTAAATTGGTGTAAAATTAAAATTTGGACTAAGCCACCGGAATAAATTTAACAAATCGCGTTTTCTTTGATATTTGTGATCAAAGCTGTTAAGTTGGAGAAACTCATTGGAAGTTCTGACCATGTTTGAATTAATCACTTCATTATCTACAAAATAATACCGAAAAAACCAAAAGTTGTTGTTTCAATTAATAGCTTAGTGTCATTAATACTGCTGCACTAATCAACTAATCACTAATTTTTTTAGTAATAGCTTTTATGCAACGGGCCCCAGAACCCCCTGATTTTGTCAGAAGGCAATTCGACGACGTAGAAGTGAGGGGCTGCAGCCAATGACCGTCGACTGCTGTTCAATGGAATAGTCAGCTAGAAAATAGGACGAAAAAAGACTTAAAAGTTTTGCTGAAATTTTCTTCAATCAACACAATAATAATTTGATTAGAAAAAAGAATTTTATGTAAAATAAGAAACAATACGTAGGGGCGTCAGCAGCAATTTCTCATAAACAGAAAAAATAGCTGTTAGATGCCAGGAAAAAGTTAATATACAGGAAAACGCAGCAGACTCCTTTCACATCATAACATCGCGGGATTCGCAAAATTTCGCTAACTGAGTGCGATTATCGCAAACTGGGGTGAAAGTAGTGATCAGGTCTCATCGAAATCGACTGTAATCACGAAAAATAATGAGGATTTTTCGTACTTTCCCGAATATCGCAATCATAATTCGCGAAGTCTGTATGGAACGATTTTTTCGCCAAGTCCGCAGACAGCCAAAATGCTTCGCGAAAAGAGATTGACAAGTTTATTTTGAAATTACGAAATATTTTGTGCCCATGCTGACTTCGCGATTGATGACTGAGATTTTTGCTAAACTAAGCGAAAACAGCCAATATTCTTCGCCATTCGCGAAAGGTAGCTAAATGTGCTTTTGCTTTTCTATACTTTATAAACTAGTGGCGATCTAACCAACAATTCTCTTATTAATGTCTTACTACATGTAATGTAAATGTTTCTAGTATTAACTGTAGCGTGTAATGCTAGCGCTGAGTCACAGGGAAAGCACAAATCAATACCTAAGCATCCGCTGCAATGCTTTCGCAAAAGTGTACTACAAAATGTAACCATGAGATTTTATCCTGGACGCATAACACCTCTGGGAAGAACGCTCAATCAAGAACGCTCGTTACGACTAATTGAGCATTTCATCTCACACCACTTCATTAGTCGGATCAGCTAGATTTCCTCCCAACCCCTCGTCGTCGGAAACCTAAAAGCTGAAGAGCAATGGACAATCCCGTAGTTCAAGAAACACTGCTAGATTTCCTTCAGCGGGAGGTAAGATAGAAATCCTAAAACAATCCTAACAATTAGTTTGTTTTCGGCTTGGTCGGCCGGTCAGTACAAGTCTGGCACTATTTATGGTTGATTTTAGAGCAGTGTTTGTACTAAATAATGCATACAGTTACTCTTTATTATGTATGTATAAGTAGAATAACGTCTACAACATATACATATTGGCCTGGTTTAGTTGATCGAGCAGCTGTTTCTGACCCGGCCAGCCGGCGGGCAGGGCATTGGCTTTACTCTGACCTCTTCAACAACTTAAATAAAATAGTAATAATCCAGTAATGATCTTGTGATATGAGATACTTCAAAACATCGATATACTAACGGCCAATGAAAATTCTCGTCTGTTTCAGTTTTTTTGATTTTATCTTCATTTTAATTCCAGATTATAGAATGTAGTTACTTTGTTAATTAACCGGTTCTTCATTCTAAAATAACATTTTAGTTTCAGTCAAAGTTGGTACAGTCTACTGTTGAAATTGTTGAAACACTGACTCTACTTATCATTTCTTCTACAATTTCAGTACAATCGCATCCTAAACGACGAGTCTGCTGTGGTGGGCAAGTGGATGGGTCAGATTGAGAAACAAACGGGGGTGAAACGTGACCAGATCGGCTACGGAATTTTGGCCTGTCTCGCCCTCTATCTAGTGTTCGGCTTCTTCGCCGAGCTGGTCTGTAACGGGATTGGCGTGGCCTATCCCGCCTATGAATCTAGTAAGGATTAAGCTTTTTGCTCTGAATAAGCTCATATGTATTTTACGATGGTTCCTGTTTCTGACGGCACAAAGCGCAAACTGTAAAATGCACTTTTTGAGTATGAGTCAAATGCACAATGGTTAATGCTGAATTGCAGAAATGTGCAGCTTGAATTTGATATGCAGCGACTTAATTTTGGTTACAAATAACTTAGGGCCTATTTCTTTAAAGATTAAAATGGTCGGATTAAACGGATTAAAAATCAGCCGGATTAAAATTTTAATTGTTATTTCTTTAATGCTGGATTAAACGAATTAAACGGATTAAAATTAACTCGTTTAATCCGACCATTTTTAATCTACGGATTAAACAATATTGTTGATTTTAATCCATTTAATCCGCCATTAAAGAAACAACTATTAAAAATTTTAATCCGCCAACTTTTAATCCGTTTAATCCGCGTAACTGCACGACGATTAAAAACTAGTTGAAAATGCAGGCTACGGATTAAATGGATTAAAATCAATCTTTAAAGAAACAGCAATTAAACAGGTCCGATTAAAATTAACTCGTTGATTTTTAATCCGAAGTGTGAATAAACAAACAGGATTAGATTTTAATCCGAGGTGCTATTTCTTTAATGCGGATTAATTTTAATCTTTAAAGAAATAGGGCCTTAGATCATCCACAGCCAATACTTTGTTGTAAAAACTACAGCATGATTGCGCTGGGTTTCTATGTAGTACTTTTATTTCCCTCTTAGGTGAGCTTCTGTAGCACTTAACAGTGACACTTGATAAAAACTACCGTAATCCCACACTGACTTTACTACAGTAATCCTGTCCTTAGAACTTGCTCTCATGTATTGCTATGACTATTAAAATTACACGTATGGTAATTTACAAATGATAGCTTGGTTTTACTGTTTTTGCAGAAACTCTTTGTTGTGCAAACCTTGCAGATTCTCTTTAATATGTTCCCATTATTCCATAGAAAATCTAATTACATCTGATTTTTAGCGTTCTTGCTGTGTGAGTTGATGTTTTTTATTGTATTTTTTCCAGTGGGCGCTATCCGATCTGCGAGCAAATTGGATGATACCCAATGGCTAACCTATTGGACTGTGTACGCCTGTTTCACCCTGGTCGATTTTGCATCCGAGAAAATTTTTGAGTCAGTTTATTTTTCCCTTATTATCTTATTTTATTTAAAATAAAGAAAAGTTGGTCAATGTTGCCTAATCACAAAATGCAACTGAAATTAAATGTAAAGAAAGAAAATGGAAATAAGCTCGAATCCCAGCTTTTCCAGGGTAAATTCATGTCGAAGCTTCAAATTTTACACAAAACTAAATTTCCTCGCTCTGCAGGTAATTGTGAAATTGACAAAACCAGTATCTTAGTGTATTTTCAATTAATCCTAATAATGTAACAATAAAAAAGTCTTGTCTTTAATTTTTTTCAGATGGTTTCCCCTGTACTGGTTGGCGAAATGCATCTTCCTTCTGTACTTGCTGATGCCGATGACCAGAGGGGCCGAAAAGCTGTGGAACAATCACATCGGGCCCGCCTACGATCAGCTGTACAAGCGGCTGAACCAGGAAGGAGGCGGTGCCCCGCCCCCTCCCACTGAGGCTACCGTAAGACCCGGATTACTGAGATTAAACGGATTAGATTAAAATTAATGCTAGATTTTAGATTTTAGATTAATCTTAGCCTGGGATGTGACATGGGCTTAAGATTAAATGGATTAGATTATATGGGATAAGATTAAACGGATTGGATTAAAATTAATTTTAGATTTTAGATTTTAGATTTAGATTGATCTTAACCAAGGCTGTGACATGGGATAAGATTAAATGGATTAGATAACATGGGATAAGATTAAACGGATTAGATTAAAATTAATTGCTAAATTAATCTTAACCAAGGATGTGACATGGGTGATTAAACGGATTAGATTAAAATGAATTGCTAAATGAATCTGATTTTAGGATGTGGCATAGGATTAAGATTCCTAAACGGATTACAATAGAATTTAATTAGAATTGAATCTTAAATTGGGGGCACGCAAAGTAGTTGATTTCAACTTTAACCCAGGATTTTACTGCTGCATTATGTAACTATAGGCAAGAGACAGTATCGTAATATTGTATTAGGTATAATTATATATATTAATTGGTTTTGTATGAAGTTGATTTTTGTTCATTTTTTGTTGCAGGGAGTTTCTGCAACATAATTCGCGCGGCATGATTAAGAAGATTACGAAACTAACCTATTTACTTGTTGTTTGGAATTTGACGGTTGTTAGAATAAAGTACTGGGAAGGCGCCAATAACTTCTTAATATCTATTATGTTTGGAGAAAATTAATATTTCCTTTCTAGCGCAGTTAATTTAAAGTTCTTTGAATGATAAACCCTTTCTCTTTACCACTAAGCTGAATTCTGATGACATGAATAATATGGAACTACCACTGAGAAATTATGAAAAATGGAAATATAAAAATTCAATTATCAATTGTGAATGATGACTTCCCTAGTGTAATGGTAGCATTCTCGACTGCAGCACGGGAGGTCTCTGGTTCGATTTCCGGCATAGCCTAATCTTTGGCGTAAAGTGAAGAAACGTTTTCTAGTGTCGGAAGAAATTTCGGTTTCGGGGCGCTCGACAGTGGCTTTCTGCTAAATCGCATGGATATAAAAATATGTAATGAAATTACTGTTTTTATCACTGTAATTGTTGCTTGCTTTGTTCAGTAAAAAGGTGTTTCGCGTCCTTACAGCCTCACCTAGCAACCAGGAATAGGTTATTAAAGCTAGAACAAAAAGGGCCTAATTAAAAACAAACTAAGGCCTTACTAGGGAAACTAGCTAAAAGCTAGATTTCAGTGAGTTATTAGTTGGTTCTCTTGAAGATCTCATGGCCAGTCCCGTTATCTATGCCAGGTAATTGTATATAGAAACAAGCCTTATCTGCAACTGCCGATTATAACCTGTACTTGTATTGTGTGTCTGTCAGAACTGCCAGAATTGCCTTAAAATTCCAACAATTCAATTAATTAACAGGGCTTAACTAAGGTAAACTGTGTTCCTGCGGCGGGGGGGGGCTACGAATTTCACTAAAAGTTCGATGTTGGAAAAGCTAGCTAGTCTTTTGCCACATAATAGTATTAGGTTTAGTGTAAAATAGTTTAAAGTTTGAAAGAATTCCATGCAGCGTAGCGTCCTGTGGAGCCATCAGAAGTTGGTGTTATCGGTCCAAAGCTCGACATGACACGTATGACACGTACACAAACTTCGCCTCGCCCTGGTCGCTATGTGCAAGGCACGGTACCGAAATTTTCAGGAATTAGTTCTAACATATAGTGCTTTGATATCGTGTAAAATAATCTCTAGACCCTTGCCTACTTTTCTGTGCTATACGATCAAAGTGCGAAAAATTGGGTGTTGTAGGTCTATACGGGTGGAGGTTAACTAATTTCTAATGAGCTGTGGTTTTCCAAATGAGCCAAATTTTGCTGCAATTAATTCTCCAAGTATCTGTCTTAACTTTGGTATAAATGACGTGATTTCGTTAATCCCTGCGTTCGCAGTGCTGGATTATATTTTCGATATTGCCGCTGTTATTTGGTGCCATTTCGAAGATGTGAGCCAATTACTCCAAAGTACTGTGGCAGAATCGGCTGAAACTTTGCACATTACAGGCCAGTGAGTGTACCAAGATGTGCCGAAAGCTATGTCACCAAACCTCGCTCCAATGTTTAGAAATGTTAGATTGACTTCTCAAAGTATGGATGGCGATCGCTCCAAAAAGCTCTAAGACAGTTGTAAGCGCATACTGAACGAAGGAAGCGTCGTATCGAAAAACGGATTTCATATTCGGATTCAGCAGGTCAAATAACCCCTATAACCACCTTTTCGGCAAAATCGGAGACAAAAAATTTTTTGACCCAAATTTTACTGCGCTTAGCTAGCTTTTCAGGTCTAAGAATAAGGGTTATTTCTTAACAAAAAGTTTGCTAGCACACTAACCAGAACACCAAAACCCTTGAAACTCACAGACAGTTTGCCCCTATTAGAGCCTAATATTTGGTAAAAAACTGGGGTAGGCTAGTGGCTGTCAATTTTATTAGATCGAAAACGGCGCACGGTCACTTTGCAACTTTTTGCCAAATTTCTAACTTTGAGCTGCTATAGCTGAAGAAGGAAGCAACGCTCGAAAGCCGGAATACTTTTAATATTTAGCACTAGTAACACTTAACATTTATGGCTGAAAGTTTTAGAATTGGTCAAACCGTTAATCCACCAGAGCTGAAAAAACCTTTTTGAAAAATCCCATTTTTCGAACTAAAATTTGTACTTTGGCGTCTTGCCAAAAACGGTGTATATGAGATATATTGTTGCCCACCCTAAACTTTTTTACTTTGATATGTTGGCTAACGTTGGGGGGAAAAGTAGGTCTCTCCGACGATGTCGTGCCAACCCGTTCGTAGCCCCCCCTTAATAAGTGTTAGAATCAGTTAAAATATGAATAATTACCTAGTTTACCTCAACTCTTAGTGCAAGGATTCGAACCTTTGACCTTTTGCCCTTTTGTACGTGTGTGGGACGGCCGTATTGAGGCCTCCCTCAATTACATGAACCCCTATTATGTCAGTCTTGTGCAAGGGCGGTCGTAACTGAGACCCCCTTAATTCCCCTGTCTTCGCCACCTTCCCGTCATCATTGCATAACTGCCAATTTCGGCATAAATCCCCTTAAATGGCAAGAAGAACACCTTAGTATTCACCTTATTAGTACAACTACACAACACACAAGAACATTTACACACTAGCACAGTTTGTTCTTCTTTTAATCCCTGAAACAACAAAAAGTACAGATTAATTACACATTTTTAAATCCTACATACTAATTTTAATTCCATTCTTTGGGGAGTTATTCAACTCCTCCCCTCTTTCTTCTCCCTTTTACGGATCGGCCTTTTGTCTTTGACCGCCCGTCTGTTTGTCTGGAGAGCGTGGAAAGCTCCCAGACCTTACGTGAACGAATGCCATTCATGCATTCATTCACGTAAGTTACACAATAGTGACCCCATAAGGGTCACCGCTGACCTCCCACCCACAAAAGGCTGAATCCAGCCTTTGCACTACTCAGTACAAATATAGGTAGACAATAAAATATACATATATACACATACAATAATAATAGTAGGTACTTAGGTAACTTATAATTCTAGGTAGGTAATTATTTGTAGTTTTAGTTTTATATTCTTCATTTTTAACTTAGGTACCTAGTAGGCTTACGTAATTTGTTTTCGTCTTTTGGTCTCTTTGGGTCCTTGATGGACCAAACAGGTGAGGCCCCTTTGCTTCTACTAAGCAAAGGGAGCCCTTTTGTGTTGGCCGCTGGAGGACCAAGTTTCAAGAAGTATTGGAGCTTCTGTTTACTCCAGATTTATGGGCCCCAGCAGTGACCCCTAAAACTTGATACTTAAAATCCGACCTTTGGCCGCCTTTCTGTCTGATTTAGGGGTCATCTGTTCCCATTAATTTGGGGGTCCTCCAGCCGCCAGACGCGCCTGTGGGCTACCGTAGGTCACGACTCGGTAGCCCAATAGCAAAAGCGTGATCATTCAAAACAGCCAATCAGCTGTTAGAAGCTTAAGGCCAGCCCCCTGACGGGGTCTCGACTGCAATTAGCAGTTTGCAGTCAGTGCTTGGCTGGCAGTCGGGGAGAGAGGTTGTTCTCTCTCCCCTTAGAAGCTTAGCTTACGCTTTAACCCCATTATTGTCCGTATGTTTCCGGGGGAGGTGTGTCTTGCGCCAATTATATGGAGGCCTGGACTATAGCACCTCTCCCCTTCCCCCCATTTCCCCATAGGGTTTTTCTTTCAGGTTCTGCCAGCCAGGCACTCACGTTTCTGGCCGCCCCCGTGAGCGCATATGTCTGCGGACGGCTCACGGGGTGCACTGCTTTTGACCCGGGGACCCTTATGCCTGAAAGGCGGTCCCCGGGTCCCTCCACTCTCACGATTTACCCGGGGTCCTTGGACCCCGGAAGACCACTTTTTAGCATCTTTTCGGGCCCAGTGCCCATTGTTTTACACAATTGTAATTGTGAGGATGTGGGCCTTTCGCCCCACCCTCTGGGGTATTGTTTGCAACTTCTTTTTCTCCTTTTATACACTTTCCCTGGTGATTTGCAAGCAGTCGAACCTCGCAAATCACTCCCATCAAAAAAAGGTTTTAAAAATCGTCATTTTCTTCATTTATGTATTTTCCCAAAAGGCCCTTTTTGCCCCAATCCACAAATAAACTCTCGTGGGTTTATTTTTAGCCAAAACCCACTCTAAAACCACTATTTTATCTCTTTTTAATCCTCTCAGTTCTCACTCCAACATCCAATTTTTCACCCTAAAATTAACCTAAACTTGGGTAGTTAGTTCTAAGGGAGGACCCTCACCTACCCACCTTGAGGAAGGGGAGTTAGGCCACTCCCCGGGAGTAGGTCTTTCAGGTTAGGACCCCCCTTATCCCCACAGCCGGCAACCAGAGTTGCCGGCCATGTTTTCACATCGCAAGTCAAAAGCCACTGTTATAACCTTGTCTCGTTTTTAATCATTGCCGGATAAAAATGTGAGGTTTCCTAAAACACTCTAAAAGCAGAAATCCAACTCTTAAATGTTGTTTAATCTATTAATTATTAAGACGTTAACTGGGGAATACCGGCACCCCTTTAATTAAAGCTGTCCTTAGCATACTTTTGTAATAATTGCTTGAACAGCAATTATTGTCCGCCTTGGCTTTTACTCAAAACAAAACAAACACACACGGATGATCACGTGGGAATGGCCATTTCTGGGCCATTCCCAAAATATAACGCACTTCCACGCATTCGTAGCTAGTATTAAGAATTAGTTAGGTTAGTATCTTGGGAATTAGCCCCATTTTAGTACTGTTAGAGTTGTAATTTGTATTGTGGTGTATAAATGCGGCTCCTCACGTAAACTCCTCCAGTTGAGGTTGTGAGAGAAGTCAAGTATGCGTGAGATGTAAGTGTTGCATAACTGTGTCTCAACAATCGTGTGAATGACTGTGAATGTATGATTGAAATTGTATGCGTGAAATGGTGCAGGTACGATTGTAAGCGTGTGTCCACTGGTTAAATGAGTGTGTGAAAGTAGTATGTGTGAGCCTGTATGAATGAGATTACGTTTACTGTGTGTTGATAATCGTATGAATGGGACTGCTCATGTAAACCCCTCGCGGAGGTCTTGAGTGTAGTCCGTAGGGAAACAACTAGTTAGGCAATAGTACTAAGCAGTAGTAGGTATAACAATTAGAACATACATTGTTAGTAGTTAGGTTAGGTTAAAAATAACAGTTTAGTTCTATATTAGTCAGTTTAGTGGTTATAGTTAACACTAGTAATTGTAGTTAGTATCAGTAATTACGGTTAGCATAATAATATTAGTTAGAATTGTTAGTAACTGTTAGTTGTCCTTAGTATGTGTCGTCCGGTTATAGATTGACCCCCCAGAGGCCCGCGTAAGTCACCTGATTCAAGGTGCAGGCCCTCTGCAAGAAAGGGGCAATCTACAGTTATCCAGCTAGATCTCTAGGTCCAGGTTAAGAATGGTGGTAACCTCATTTGCATAATGGCGGTAATATGGTTTAGGAATCCAATAATAGGTTACCAACCCAGGTTAGGGTTATAATTGTCGTTATTAAGTCTAGTTAGGCCTGTAGGGCATGAAATAGGCCTCAGTTAGTATTAGGTAGTCTGTGGTAAGTATTAGTCAGTAATAATCGGTAGTATCTAACATTATCCTGTTCAGTGGCCAAGTTTGGGCCTTAATTAAGTATTATTCGTCAATTATAACAAATAGGTTACACTTCACATACTGGGTAATACGTAGTAATTAGATTAGGTTAGTTTAGCTGTAGTCTAGGTCTGTAGCAAATGCTGAGTAGTGCATACGTGACTCTATGCCCATGAGAGGCTCGGTCAGAGCCTCATTTGCATATTTCGCCAAGTAAGCCGGAACGGCCCAAGCTTGGTCATCTTCGTTCGTTTGACCATCTAAAACGTCAGTTTTCGCCTGTTTTCAACCTAAAAACACAAAATAACACATTACACGTTACGCAATACACAATTCGGGTCGCAAACCCGCACGTGAAAGCCAATCGGTCCGTACAATAGTTGCTGGGGTTAAATCCCCACCACCTCTGTTTCATATGGGTTTTAACCCATTTGATTCAGGTAGCCCGCCAGATCTCAGTATCAGTGCCTTGTCGGTTACCTGGAGCTCAGTGTCAATCAGTTGTCTATCCAGTGGTTCTGTCGCAGAGTATCAGTTGGTGGAGTCAGAGATCAGTCCAGTTATTGTTAGTATCAGTATCAGTATCAGTACGGATCCGGAAGTCGATCCAGTTGTCAGTATCATCTCGGCTCTCACAATCGTGTCCTGTTCAGTCGTCTAGTAGGTATTTGTTTGGAACCTCTTTGGTCAATAACGCAGATCAGCGGAGCGTGCGGCTACTACCTGTCTCATCTTGGGAACTTTGAGTGAAACCTAAAACCTGTCTCTTTTGTAACCTCTAATCCAAAAGCATCATGTTCAGTGAAAGTGGTACAGCTTACGTGTTGATCCTCACCACTGAAACCTCCCTCTAAACCGATTGACGCTTTATTTACTGTCTTGTAACTTAATCTTGAGATAACCATCTGAGGAAGCCGATCCGACCTTTCCGACAATAACCGACACTCTCCCGGCCTGTGTTTGTCATTATCCATTCTAGAGACGGACCTCTTCTTGAAATTCAGTTATTCTGGGCAGTCAATTATACGGAGACGCCAGAGCAAAGCCAACCTCGCTCCCACCCA